>CAJVPY010006207.1:0-10737 GCA_910591965.1 Dentiscutata erythropus | reverse complement strand
TTGAACATGATTGAACTGAACCTGAACCTGAACTTGACCAAAGTTCGGTTTCAGTTCGGTTCATAGGAACACTAATTTATTATCACAAAAATCCAACTTGTTAATGAATTTGTTTTTTTTTATTTTTAGCAACAGTTTGATTAATTTTTAATATAATTCATATCAACGAAACATTATCTAATATACAAGATCTTATAGACAGTTATAGAAAGGTAGCGACAAAGAGAGCTTTCAGTATTTAATGTTCTATCAGCTTCTGCTTCGCTTCTGAGAAACAGTCTCCAGGCTTTAACACAAATAGACAAACAATTCATTCTTGCAGAAAAAGCTTGCTAGTACTCGGTACAGTAGAGAATCTTAATGTATTTTCTAATTCTTTAGTAGTTGGTCGGTTTTGGGTTTAGCATCTAAGTATTTATTTATCAAATCTAATAAAAGTATTCTGGGAACTTCACATCTAATTTAGGTCTATACTTTAGACAAATTTTAATTGCCAAATCCTTATTATGTAGAATATCATGATATGGAGGATAACTTCTAACATGATTATTCCAAAAGAATAGATATCTGATTTTTGAGTATATTCTTCTTTATATAACACTTCGGAAGCAATATAGAGAAGCACACCAAAAATCTTTTCAGAGCGACACTAGCTTGCATAAGTTAGAATTGGTGATATAAGAAGATATGCTTCTATTAACTATATTTCTAGAATAAAAATCTTTATATGGCTTTGTGGATTTCATTAAGCCCATAAGCTATAAACCATAATATATTTAGTTTAGACCTCGTTATATTTGCTATTCTAATAATTTTCAGAGACTTTCTCGTTTTGCATACTCCATAACCATCATATAATTATGATTATTCGGGTTCTTGGTTATGCTATAAATGCCAATTACTGAATCTATTCAATGTTTATGTTAGTAAAATAATAATTAAGATAATGGTATAATGATAATAAACTTTATAATACATACTTCTTTTAAGAATTCTTGTTTTTTATCTTTAAAATTTTTAAGCAAACATCTGTTTGTGACTTTCTTATCCATTTATTCTTCTCTCTTAATATATTTGTCAGTCCAGACCGCCTTAAAAACAGTGCCAAAGTCTTTTTTAGAAAAATACTTAATATTTGTAAGTTTATTAAAAAGTATTTACTCGATAATGTTTTCAAATTTCTCGGTATTAAGTTGTGTTTGTTTAATAAATTCATCAATATATTTATTGTCACGTCCAATTATGAAATTCCTTTTTAAATCTTAATAAAATATAATCTACACACTATTTCAAAGCATCAATATTGACTATTACTTTATTTCATATATAATAAGTGAAAATAAAACTATTCTCAGATTTAATATGATTTTAGCTCTAAACAACTACATTAGTATTAACGAAGATTCAAGAAGTAAGATATAACAAACTAATTTTTTACTCTATAGGATGTACTTTTTTTAAAGTAATTTGGTACTTCAAACCATTGAAAAAATAGTTCCTGGTTTTTATGTTCTAATAATTCAAGAATACATGATTGTCTATAGTTTTTATAACTGCTATCTTTAAGTGTAGATTGAAAATAGCGACAAACTTGAAGATGGTTTTTTTTCTCAATAGCTGAACAATTAAAAGTGGCTATTCCAAATTCTTGATGAATGTTGATCAACTTATAAATATGAGATACTAACACATGTATATAAAGTGTAGCATTAGCTACCTTTTTGTTTATATAAACAAAAATTTTAAATTAATAATATAATATTTATAAAATTTTAAGCCGAAAAAAATAAATATACATTTACCCAATACATTCCATGAGTAAAATTAGGTCGATTTAGTTGTCCTTTAGATAGTTCTAAAAATAGCTTTAACCATGATTCTGCCTTAACTTTAAACTCTGATCTCATTATATTCAGTAATATCATCATTTTGTATAATTCAAAAAAACCAGTCCAGAGCTTTTGAAGTTTAATAGCATGTTCTTGAGAAAATTCTTTTGATATAAAATTAGTAAAATCAAAATTTTCCAAGATATTAAGTTTGTTGGGTCCTATCAATGATGTATAAGATGAATTTTGTGTTGTATTTTCAATCCAAAAATAAAAATGATTAATTTGTAACCTTTTCATTTCAGTTAAAATTAAATTTTGCATATTTTTATTTAATTGACCACGTTGAAGATCTGATAAAAATAATTCCCAGAGCCGATCACTTATTCTTAACATAGCATGTAAACTATCACATACCCAATGCTTAATCGGAATCATATCAAAAAGAGGAGGTCGAATATGTCCATTAAGTTCTGAGTAGGATTCTTTAATACTTTGTATATTTTTAGAAATTGTATTATATTCAACAATGTTGGTTAAATTTTCTTTATTATAATAACACCATGGGCAAAAGTACTTGGAGTTTGCTGCATTCATTCCTAAACATATAGCTAGGAACTTCCAATCTGAGCTAAAATATATTTCAATATTCTAATGTCTTTCTTCAACCTCATGAAATCCATGTTCATTTAAAAATCGTAAGTCTAATATCAAAGGTGCTAGTGCATTTTGAAGTGAATGATAATTTTCCATACCAGTAAATAAAACTAATGTATAGTGTGATTCTGGTTTATGCAGTTTGTCTAAATTATTCAAAATTGCAACAGTTACCATAACATGTTTAACTTTTTTGCCAACATTTTGACCATCTTCAGATATGCGTAAATGTAAAGTAGATCCAGGTTTTAAAATCTCTTTTTGAACATATAATGGAACTATATAATTAAGTATATCTGTAATTCGTTGCTATTCACCTTTACCAATAGAAGCAATAATATTAGTAACTATACTTGGATCTGTAATATTAGACTCCTCAGTAATTGGTTCGAAACTGGTTGGCTGATCAATATCAACCAAACTAATAGGAATTTTTTCATTTACTCTATTTGTTATCTCTTGTCTCATATCATAAACTGCTCCAGCTCTAATTAGTGATTTATCAAGTTAAGCCAAAGACCTATATGCATCTTGAGAAATTTAATTTTGATCAATTGACTTTACAATAGCTTGTGTTTGTATTTCTATTTTTTGCTTATTGATTTTTCCATAATTGATATTATATGCATTATTATTAATTTCAAATTTTGCTTGTTTAAAAACTATGTTGTCATTCGGATAAAAAAAATTCTCTTTTTCTTCTTCTACAAATTTTAGTAACCACTTCTCTAAATCTAATATGTGTCTACATTGTGCAAAGGTACTATAAATATTAAATAATTTAATTTGTGCTGAACTATTTGATAGCACTTTTTTATGAACTGCTTCTACACTTTTACAGTATAGGCCAAAAAGAAGAGGTCCGGAAAGCTTGCTTTTGGATTCTACTTGTTCATTAGTTCAAATATTTTTAACCAAAGCCTAATAAAAATTATACAGTATTAAACTTGTATATGTATAATATTAACCTTTAAAATATTTGTTATTTTACCTCACAATATAATTGTGCAGCATGTGAAGTTGACTGTTCCGACTCTACAAGCTTGTCTAAATACTCTTCAAAGTATATTTGGTATAATGGTTTATTATTAATATAAGCTATTAAGCATTCAACAGTATATTTTTTTTTTGAATATGTAGTTTGAACAACATAATTGTGAGGTATAGGGTACTTTCCAGGGTGCTGAGTATATTTAAGTTTATGATTTGGTGGATATACACCTTCTTTAATTATATGAAATTTAAATGTTTGATGTTCATCTTTTAGAATAATATCAGGGCTTTCCGGATAGTTGCTTTCTTCTTTCCATACCATTTTGGTAAATAAAGTTTTAAATTGAATGCTAAACGCAGTTTATAACCTGTTAGTATTTAATTTCAACTAGTTGCTCAACCAGTTGTATTATTTATAGTCATCTTTGCTAGATAATCAATGCAGAATTTCATTTTTGTATGATGATGATTTTTGTACATACATATTTTCTAATGGAATAATTTTTGATTAAAATAGTTATATTTAAAAATCGCACAAAGCATATTTTATCCATTTACTTTATCAAATATGTTATTTTTATTAAGGTTTTATTATTTAATTTAAAAGTTTAAATAGAATTCTGCTTATGTGTATTGTTTTTTACAATTATTCTTAAAATTTAATGGCAGCGCAAATATTCAATCAATTTTGAAGTTAAACCCATTTTCATATTTGGTAATGAGAAAAATATATATATATTTTTAGCATTTTATTAAATTATCAATATCTATTAATTCTTATAGTTATATAATAAATACTACTGGGATGAGGTAATGGGCCATTAAGTAAGTTTAATTCTCTATTTTACTATAATTGCATTAAGATTAAACTTGCACTAATGCTGAAGATGAGGTTTGAGTTATATGATTCATAATCTAGAATCTTAATTTTATATTAATAATTTATGTTATCTCACAAGAGCGGATGTGGAGACTTGCAGGTCAGGTTTTATTTATAGTCAACCTCTCTAAATGCACACTGCCAAGGCCAAGCTTCACTTAGAGAATAGAAAAAGTATATTTATAGATATCATGTATATATATTTGGGCTGGAACTAGAGTGCGTATTTAGAAAGATTGTACGCTTAGAGAGATCTCACTGTAGTATATATGTTTATTTGAATTGTTTTGCATACTTATATTTATTTTGTAAATAGTGAAACTGGAAAGAAATTCAGATCAATGGATCTTTTTTTATTTGGAATCTTCATCTGAACCTGAAAATAATATCAAACCAAAATAATGATGCCTGCCTTCAACAAGATTATTTTACAACACCTGATTGTTACATAATTAGTATTGAATTTCTGAAAATATTAATTTTAATTTCTTATCTTATAAATGCAGGCTGATTTTTATTACTGGAAACTTATTATTATGAGTTATTTTTATAAACCATTTCAAGCCAGCTCCTGTTATTGAGATATGTTTGGAGTTAAAGAGGATGAAAATAAAATATGTCAAGATGGGCTACATTCACATAATAAATCACTATTATACAAATAGACTCAGAATTTATTTACTTTTTATTTCGTATTAGGTTTTTTTATTAAAAATTTATTTAACTTTTTATTTATATTAATGCACATACTAAAAAGTGAATATATAGACTTCCACTATAATATATATATAACAAGTGTATTTAAACATGAAGTTTTATAACTTAATAAATGAACCCAAGCAATTTATATACTATTTGATGGTTTTCATTAAAATAAACTAAATGATATAAATGACTAATTAATTCATAATCTTTTCATTTTAGTTAAAATTAAAATTTGCAATTTTCATTTAATTGAAGATCTGATAAAAATAATTCCAAGAGTCGGTCACTTATTCTTAACATAGTGTGTAAACTATCACATACCCAATGTTTAATCATATTAAAAAGAGGAGGCCTAAGGTGTCCACTAAGTGCTAAGTAAGATTCTTTAATTTTGTACAAATTTTTAAATTATCTTCAATAACACTACGAGAAAAAGTACTTGGAGTTTGCTGCGTTCATCCCTGATATTGAGGTTCGACGTATGCCAACATTCCATGAGCATTTGAGTTCGAAGTAATTTCATTAATTTGATAGTCCGAAATCTGTAATCTTTGGTTGTGATGAATTAAGATGTTTCCCAGATGCTAAATTATTAAATATAAAATGATCGAATTATACATTTATAAATTAATAAATACTATATGTAAAATATACATAATATATTTACCAGATCTCTATGAATAATGTAAGAATAAAAGCTATTTCCTTAGCAATGCATAGTTTATCTGCCTATTGTAAGTTCGTAAAACTTGCATTAGGTATTTTTGTAAAGTTCCTTGATTAGCATATTGTAAAACTATATCATAATATTCATTGCTATCTATATATTCGATTTGATATGATAAATATATTTTTTTGTTTAACATATTATTTAGTTGATATCTTCAAAAATTATAAATTACTTGTTTACTTTTCGTTCTCCAAAGAAAGTAATAATGTTTTGACAGCACGAAACTCTTCGCAATAGCTTAAGCTAATTATATAAATTTATTATTCTATTGTAAAATGCCATTAAAGTTTTAACACAACAAATAATACCTCATTAATAAATATTTAAGAATTCTTTTATCAATGTTTGTATCAACTTTAAGACAACTATTAATTCACTGTCTCTCCACTTGTATTTAAAAACCTTTTCGAAACCTCTGATGCTGATTACAATAGGTCAGTAAATTTATTATAATTGATATAATTAATATGCCTTTTGGAAATAGTTTTTTTAAATCATTCTTCTAATATGTTTATTATACCTTTTTTTTATATGCACTAATCTTGGTCAAAAAACAATATGAAAATAACGATTCATTTCCTGTCTTAAAGGAGATGATATTAATAGCAAGATAAGAATTTAGTTATCATGCATGAACATATTATTTATATAGTCTACTGAATCACCTATCTATAGTTGGATCAGTAATATCAGACTTTTCAGTAATTGGCGGCTGGTTAAAATCAACTAAACCAATAGGAATTTTTTTTTATTTACTCTCTGTGTCTTATACTATAAACTGCTTCAGCTCTAATTAGTGATTCATCAAGTCTAACTAAAGACCTATACACTTTGCGCAATTACCAATTATCTATCAAAAGTTAGCGAAAATTGAATACACACTTTGTATTTATAATAGACTACCGTAAATCAACTGGTTTTCTTAAATTTCACCAATCCTATAATAGACCCGGTCTAATATATAGCCGTATCTGAGTATGTAATTTACATTAAATTTTATTGGTATAAATAGTGCATCAACTAGCCGACTCACTCTGCATATCATGTAACTATCATTTTGGGGTGCGTTAAAACAAACAAAAAAAAAAATCAAATCGGTGGATATGTGAAGATGCCCAGTTTTCGCATGGCTGGATCATATGTTTCAAAAATCGACACAACCTGGTAGAACAGGCCTACATACAAATTGCGCAGAAGTTTCCAGAGGAAACACCCTTAATTTTTAAGAATTTTTTTAAAATTGTACGTGAAAAGACTCAAAATATAGAAAAAAATACATAATTTCCTTTGACAAAACACCTATGTGGTTTGACATGCCAAGAAATTTGACACTTGAGTTTGAAGGTGTTCGCGAAGTGCTAATTAAAACTACAGGAAGTAACAAAGTACGATTTACTGTGGTTCTAGAATATACAGCTTCTGGTGACAAACTTCTACCAACTGTAATTTTCAAACTCAAAAAAAAACTAAAGGGAAGGTTTTCGTGAAATATTGTGGTAGCAGCGGCATCCCATACAAATATGAAAGGAGATTTAATAGTTTTTATCTATATTCCACAGGTTATTAGAGCGAGACCAAATGGCTTTTTTAAAAATAAAGGTGCAATTTTTGTCGACAATCATCGTAGCTATACCCATGATGATGTAGTTAAAGCATTGAATTCTGAGGGTTTGGATGTTTTAGAGATACTCGGTGGGATGACTAGTGTTTTGCAGCCACCTGATGTCTCAGTAAATAAGCCTTTCAAAAGTGGTGTGCGAAAAAGATGGGAAAAATGGATGGAAAAAGGAAAAAAGGACTTTACTAAAAAAAGCAATTGCATATAAGCTTGTTTGTGAATGGATTTCTAAAACATGGAAAGTATATAATTTTATTATAAAAATTGATGAATTTGAGTGCTGCAAAGGAAAAATAAAATTTTGAGCTTTCAATTATACTGTATAATTGAAAGCCTGAAGTGCTATTTTCTCTTGGCAGCACTCATTTAATATACTGGTAATTTTTTCATATAACATGTAAAGTATTTAAATAACAAAAAATTATTGTGTATTTAAAATTACAATTATATAAAATTCTAATTTACAAATTAACTTACTTAAAGGAAATCAGTAAAGAAGTTTTGATCAAATCTTTTGAATCGACTAGACTCACTCTAAACCCTGATGGTAGTGAAAACAATAAAATATCATATCGTTTACAAGCAATTGTTAGAGACCGGATGAATGAGATTGATGAGTTATCAAGTGAAGAAAGGGATAAAAATATGATGAATATAGATGTGTACGATGATACAGATGATGATATGATAAATGTGGATGAGAATAAAGATATAGAAAATAAATACATAACAGATAATAAGTATAATGATAAGCATGGCAAAGCATTATATGAATTTATTCTATTAAATATTACTTCGCTATTTGTTAAAAATGATCTACATATTATGTTGTACCGGTAACTAGAATAACTAGAATATTATCACTAGGTGGTAAGTGTATAGTTTATTTTAAACCAATTATCTACTTCTCTGCTTGTTAAACTGATAAGAGTTTTTGAAATAGAAAATGAATTTTTTTGTGAAACAAAAAATATATATATAAACAAGACAATACTAATTTGCTAAAAGCCTGTAAAAAAATTCTTTTCTGCTTATCTGGTATTTTCAAACTTTTGCCCCAAAGTTTATTCTTGTCTTTTCGAGAAAAATTTCTATTAAAAATGTAAAAAAAAAAATGTTAAGTTTATATCCTCTATCTAGACAAATATTTTGTTTTCTAATAAATACAAAACTTTTGCTTAATACTTTGTTTTAGGCAACTTAATATAAAATGTTTAAATTACCTAATTACCTTAAATTCAATACAGCATGGTAAAATCTTAAATGCATTCTCTATGTATAAGTGCCTTTTACAAATGTATACTCATTAAAACCTGAAAATATACGTGACCTCTATAAATGCACTTTCTTTTATCATTCTCAAAATGTATGTTAGAGTTTTGGTCTCTATAGGTGGGTGCATTTAGAGATCTAACGTAAATGTGTAAATGCTTTTAATAAAAGACTGGGTTTAATATATTTTTGTAGTCAATTCAATAATTTACTATTTGCATAATGTGACACAATATAAATGTATAATGGGGGCATGTTATTTCGAAACGTGCATGGACGTTATTTCGAGACCAGATATGAAATTTTTAGAGGCCATGATTTTTGAATTAACACCCATGCCCACTATTTCAAGATTTTATAGTATGCTTAAAATAAGAGCTTATTCTTTGCTTTGTATGCATAATAGTAAACTGGTTAAGACATATAAAATAAAATTGGTTCTAAAACTTAATTTAGCTAATATGTACTAATATCCAGCTAAATTTTGATACATTAATAGTCTGTAAAAATCAGACATTAAGAGGTTTCTTGATAGAGGTTTTCAAAGTGAGTCTGTGTTATATATAAGATGGTACAGACAGTTGTATCTAGGTGCTATATGTGGTAGCCAGATGAGGTTATAGCAGGTATTTAGTTAAATAGTTAAATATATATAAATAATATATATATATTAAAAAAAAAAAATCAGTTCAATATAAAAAATTCAAATTTTATTTAATAAATGTAATTATTTTAAGGGTTTAAGTTTTTACATATCTGCAAAGCCATGTATCTCATGATTAACCAATCAAAACTGATTTTGTAGTATTTATATTTTTTAAATTTTTCTAATTTATTTTTTAATTTGTTATATTTATATCATACAGAATTTAAATATCATTATATAATAATTATAAATTTTATTAAAAAATAAAAATAAAAATATATAAATATTATAGACATCTATATACAACAAAACCCCATCCATCAACTTACTTTATTTAAAATAACCCAACCACCAACTTACTCAATTTGAAACAAAAAGTCAAACTACCTACAATAAAAGAACAACAACTCCAAAAAGCAATACTTCCAAAGAATGACAACTTTAAAAATGATAACTTCAAAGACATCATTAAATAATTAGTAAATAAGACAGAAAAAAAAAATAAAAGAAAAACTTAAAGAAAAAAAATGCTTTTTAAAAAACTATATTGCAAAAACATACTATATAAATACTAGAAAAAACCTATTACTTTTAAATACAAAGCCAAAAAACACAAGCTATTTAAAAAAAATAGTACAAAAAACTCCAGAAAATTGAAAAATATACAAGACTATCTCCAAAAAAACAGAAAAAACATGCAAGCTACCTCTAAAAAAAACAAACAAAACTTGTAAGATTGCCTTCTACAAGAATATAAAAAAATATACAAAAAAAAAGAACCAAAAAAAAAAACAAAACCAAAAAACCCACTACAAAGCTAGTACCAGTTTTTACACAAAAATACTGAAGAAATATATATAGCTATTTATAAAAACACTATAAATATATAAAGCTATATAAAAGAAACAACTCTGAAAAACTAGAAAAAACCTTGCAAGACCACTACATGAAAATATAAAAGGCATATAAAACCACTTCACAAAAATACAAAAAAAATATAAGAACATCAAAATCTAATAGTAACTCAACAATAGTAATACAACAATATTAGCAGTGAATCTACAATAATATTGGTCATCTCATTTATTCTGGCAGTTAGTTGAATAAATTAAAGTTTCTATATAGTAAAGTACTAATATTTTCTATTAACTAGCAATTAAAATATATATATATATTATTTAAATATCTAGATATTATATTTATAAAAAAAAATTATATTGAGGTGATTCTGGAAGGCTGTAATCTGTGGGCTTTGCATAACACGGGTCACAGGACTGGAAATCGAAGCCTGTTTGGGAAGTCCCGAGTTGGGAGGTAGCAGTGATCTTCGACAGTACTACATGAAGGCTGAATTTGAACCGGGGCCCGAGATTGGTGAACCGAGCGACCAGGTCCTTTAGTGGGGGA
>CAJVPY010006206.1:0-10738 GCA_910591965.1 Dentiscutata erythropus | reverse complement strand
AGGATAACTTCAAAAACAATATAAAATTTGTGAGTTGTAAAAAAAAAATAAAAAAATAAAGAAGTGAAACAAAAAAACAAAAAAAAACAAAAATAAATATTTATTTACTCACAGAACGAGTGTTTTTGTGCGCGTCAATGCACAGAAATTATGATCGTTAAGAATCTTAATGATCATTAATAATATTAATAATCATAATTTCAGTCAATGATGTCATGATCATCACATTGCACTGAAATTATGATCATTAATAATATTAATGATTATAATTTCAGTGCACTGATCACTATCGTTAAGATTCTTAACGATCATTATTTTCGTGCACTAACATGCACAATTGTTAAAATTCTTGACTTCTGCACACTAACGTGCACAATTATTAAGAATCTTAACGATTGTGCACGTTAGTGCATGGAAATTATGTGGTCATTAAAATTAATACATATAATATATGGATATGATACTGTGCACGATAGTGCACAAATTTCAATTTTTCGTGTGATAATATGTATTAAATTTTTTAGATAATCAGTTTCCGTGTAGTGATACTGAAACCCGTGCTTATCTGTATAAAATTTTGTATTTATGCATGCATTTCTGTGTATTGAGTTTTCATAGGGATATACACCAATTTAATCTATACATATGCAAACCCAGTAGCATATATAGAATATTTTGCACTTCAATAAGTGTGCTGCTAGAAAAATATTTATTATTTTTCCAGCATAGCAGAATAAATAAATTATTTAATATTTTATCAAAAATAACAATTTAAATTATTTCTAGTTGCATTTGCAATTCTTCAAATAATAAAGTAAATTATTTTAATAATATTTGTTTATTTTTATTATAGTGATTTATATACTACTCTAGAGTATAAACTAGAGTATTACTTTGGAGTATTTCTCTGGAGTATTGCTTTGGTTTATTGCTCTGGAGTATTGTTCTGAAGTATTGCTCTGGAGTATAAACTGGAGTATAAACTGAAGTATAAACTGGAGCATAAACTAGAGTATAAAACTGGAGTATAAACTGAAGTATAAACTGGAGTATATACTAGAATAATTAAACTAGTTTGGTTTGGTTTTAGATTTACTCTACTGGTTTATAACCCAAACCAAACCAAACTACTCCATTATCAACCCTAGTACAAGTCCAACCAAATTTTGAAATAAAGCAATTTGATTGGATCTGCACAGCACGCACATATGCACACACTGTGAAAAATAAACACTGCTCTAAACCTAACCTAACACTAACCCTAACCCTAAAATTAAGTCTAATACTAACACTAACCCAGCACTAACCCAATACTACCCTAACATTAATAGGCTGTTACAAATAAATTTTCCTTAAAATAGTTGTTTTTTTATCGAATTTAGTTTTTAAACTTAGCAAAAAGTTTAAAATCTTTAAAAAAATCAAAAAGCATTATATTATTTCTTTTTTTCAACTTTAAGCAAAGATATCTCAACAATTATCTAACCAAAATTAATGATTTTTTTATTTTAATTATACGTGTTTGTAGAATCAAAATAAAAATGAATTAATCGAATCTTGTTATGTAGTCACAGAAGAAATATTTATTTATTTATAGTTTAAAAAAATTTGCTACAGCTACCTTTTTATAATTAACTCTAGGTGCCACACAAAAAATGCGTGGCAGATTCTCGATTTTGATTTGCTAACGGCCGAGGATCTTCAAAATTTTGGCCAGCATTAAAAAATTGTTTACTAATTTCCACCCAAAATTAACTTTTTAATTTTTTCATTACGAAAATATAAATTAAGAAATAAGCTTGCATTATGGTAAAATTTGCCAAGGAACAATTTTCACTTAATATGCAGCTGCGATTTCATTAGTAAAATTATAAGTAATTCTGGCCCAATGTTTTGATCGTTGCTCTTAGCCAATCAAAATCAAGGATCTGTCGCGCACTGGCAGATCCTCAATTTTGATTGGCTAACGGAAGAGGATCTTCAAAATTTTGGCTCACATTACAAAATTGGTTACTAATTTCCGTCCGGAATTAACTTTTTAATGTTTTAATTTTAAAATAGAAATTCTTAAAAAATAAACCCACATTATAATAAAGTTGGTCCAGAAACAATTTTCACTTACAGCTATTTTCATTATTCCTGGAACACCTATAAAAAAACTTGCCAAAAAATTTTTGGCTGATAATTTTTTCAGCATAATCTGTATATAAAAATATAATATCTACGTCATAAATTAAATATATTTTTAAATTTGTTCAATTTTTATTTACTGTAATATTGACGTCTAAATTAAATATATTTTTGAATTTGTTCAATTTTTATTAACTGTAATATTGATATAATATCTATGTCTAAATTACATCATTGTTCCAATTCCAAAAATTACCATAATAAATATAATACTGTTCTTCGTACGTACGTACAAATAAATTTATTATTATAATTCAACATTATTAAAATTACGTTTGAATGCTTGCCCATATGTTTAGTGTGTTTAATTTGTGTGAAAGTTTATAGAAAAGATTGTTCTTGTCAACCAATAAAACTTGACAAGAAATATAAAAAAGGCTCTGGATATCAAATTAGCTTTTATAGTAAATATATTACACAAATAGGTGCTAATATTAAAAAAGTTAGATACAATCAAGAATTCGTCGATTGGACTAAAAATTCAACTAAAAATTCAACTAAAGTCGAGATTCCAAAAAATCAAGACTTAATTAATATGTATCAAAAATGCGTTAAAAATTATGATCAACACAATCAAAACTCACAGTAGATCTAACAATTAAAGATTCTCTAGAATCTTTATCATCCATGGCAAATACTTTCAAGTTATCCGACTTGTCAACAATGCAAACATCAAATTATAGAATCAAAAGTCAATTTAACTTATTAAATCTTATAAATACAACCTGAATATGATAAAAAAGATTTTGGGGCATGCTAAGAATGATTAGAACAATAAGATGCTTAACTTTATTAGTAATGATTTGCTGCATATCGACAAAAAAAGATAAAAAATTATAAAATTCCCACGACAAAGCTATAATTACTATTGTATATATCCTGAAAAATTCCAGCCATAGCGTCGAGATAATATTCTTCTGTCATAAGTAGTTTTGTCTGAAAAAACTAACAGACTTGGTTTATACTGAGACATTCATAAAACGAAATTGATTTTATCAACATCATTTCTTTCTTTTGCGAGTTTTAAAATCTAGAAAATTAAAATTGTTATATGTTTATAAAGTAAAAATATGCATAAATCTATGAAATATTATCTTTTTGCGCGTATATCCAAGTTGTAAGACTAATGTTACGTCCCAAAGTTCCATCTTGGATTGTAATTCATACAAATACCAGTCGGGTTTTCTTTCATTAAAACTTGAAGATAATTTATATTATTCATGTTTAAAGAATGTGGTTTTCCTGAAAGTGATAGAAGTTTTTCAATACAACCATATCTTTGAAAATGCACAAGAACCCGACTTATAGAAGACCTGCTAACACCTAAGTGTTTTGCAATTTTTCGAGTTGATAGGCCTTCTAAATTTTTTTCAATAATTTGCCAGCGAATGTGGTTTGAAAATACCATATTTTTTGAATTCAACAAGAGATGTGCGTAATTTTATATTAATATTAGCCACCTGATTTTAAATTACATATATATTACATTATTATATCAATTTTTATTATGCCGAAAAAATTACTGGCCGAAAAATTTTTCGGCAAGTTTTTTATAGGTGTCCCAGGAATAATGAAAATAGCTATAATGACTTGAAAATTAACTAATAATTTTAACAGCAGATAATGGATAATAAAAATACTAAAGTCTTGCAAAATTAATTAATTGGTTTTCATAACCGGCCGGTCAAATTTTGGAAATTTCAAAAAATTACATGTTTTAAGAACTGGTGGGTTTCAAAAAAAAAAAAATTTTATATAAATTTTTAAAATTTTATATAAAAAAAAGCTGGTCGGCCGAGTCTATTTAAAAGTTTCATGTTATGAAAACCAAGTAATTAAATTTGTATTGCCTAATTTAAAACATATTAAAAAAAGCATATATATGTGAAGATTTTAGCGTTATACCTTTTCATATATTGAATTGCAGGTACATTCTGAAACTGCTATTCCTGTGCTATTCATTAACAGTTATGCATACAGTACTTACGCGCAATAATTTCAGACATCAAAATAGCTTCATATTAATAAAACTAACACGTTGGCTAATTATAGCATCATAGTTTTTTTTAATATATTTGTTAAATAAAACAGCTATCAAAATTTATTTGGCATTAATGAATATTATTCGAAAGGCGCGATAGTAATGGAAAATGGAAAGATTAAACAGTTTGGTGCCAGACATGTGACATAAAGAAGCGACCCAATGATGGATGAATGGAAATAAGTATATTGATGAGATTATATTAAAAATTTCACTTTAAAGCTACAGAATATGATGATGTAATCAAATGTTTCTCTTATAATAGATAAATAACTTCCAAATTGTTGATAAAATGAATTTAATTTTATATTTCAGTAATATAGTTAGATAGTATACGAATAATTTTTCAGATAAATTACTATCTAAATGGTTTTATAGGTTTAAAGATTATTTATATACTGTTATGGAAATACAGTTTAAAGTATATAAAATCATACAAAGTACAACTGCTAATGAACATACAGTTATAATTAATGAATTTGATTCTAAAGAAATTATCATAACGAAAATCAACCGATATAATCATTGTGCTAAATGACCCTCAAAGTATAGTTCATAGAAAGACGAGTAGAAAAGAAAAATTAATGATTGCATCAAGAAAATTCAACTTAAAGCAACTAAATACAATAAAGCAGTTGATTGGATTCCATTTGATAAATTAGATAGAATTCAAATGATTAGAACTAGGGAAGATGGTGTAAGTTTAAAATATTTAACAATGTGTTAGATGGTATTCGATAATTAATAGTTATCAGGCAGGCACTGCCTGATAACTGGTTTATTTGGTCAAAGATTTAAAATCAGAATAAGAAATTGAATTTCGAAAGAATTCAACTTCTTAAGCTGACTTTAAATCATTTGACCAAATAATTAAGTTATAAGGCATCTGCATGATTGATAACAGATTTATCTGGTAACTTATGACGATAGTCTGCCCAATAACAATTTTATTATTCGGCAACTATGTAGTTTTTGCCGAATAATAAATTTATGAGGCAGAAGAATCATAATAAGCTGCAGATAATTTCAGTTATCTGACAGGTCCTATGTGCGCATAGATGTTTTTTGTATGTATTATTCGATCACTATCTAATCATGTGAAAACTCAATTTTTTGATATTATTTCTTTTTGCATAACTCATAAAATTCATATTGGTGAAAGTTAAGGAAAAAAGATTTAACGAAAGAAAAAAAGTAAAAAAAAAGTTAAACAAAAAAAATGATGAGCGAAAGTAGAAAAGTAAGTGAATAAAAAAAAAGAGTAAAAGTGAGTCTAATGGTTAGAAAGATCGAATAATATATACGAAAAACAGCAGTGTTTACGTCGGACCTTACGGATAAAAATGTTATCAGTTAAGTTGTAATGAAAACTGATTATTTGTAAGGAACGATATAAATGACGTGGTAAAGCCACGCCATTTATATAGTAACCTAACGATAAATCAGTTATTATCCACAACCTAACCAATAACAAGTACGTTGTTATGTCCCTCACATGATTAACTTTTTTTTTCTTTTCTTTTTTTGGTATGGCCTTGGTGCTACCGATCTATACTTTATTTATTAATTCTATATATTAGTTATCCAATTTCCTTATTTGTATTTTCTATATATATATTTATTGCTATTGCTATATTTGGTAAATTGAGTTTAGAAGTCTAAAGTAGTGCGACATTATCAATACGATTGACATCGATTGTTGAAATGGCCCGGTATAAACCCACGTTTCACCAACTCATCTGGCAAAATAAATTTCCGAAACTTGGTCCAACAGTTTTGTGAAAAGACCAATAATTTAATATTCACATTCCTAAATTGACTTGATAAAAGAAGTTACTGCATTAAAATGTAACAAGGCATCTGAATCGTATGATTCACGCATGCTCTGTTTACATTTATCTAAAGATGAATGTGAAGCATTTAAATATGAGCACCAAGTCGTCTGATGACACACGCCCTATTTTAATTCATCATGGAGATGAATGTGGAATATTTTGGCATTACAACGATTATATGGGAAAGGTTTATTGGTGAAGGGTGAAGATGGAATTATAAATACAATTAGATAAATGGAACAAAGATATTCCATCAATTGGGTAGTTTAAAGAATTTATGTAAACTGAAAATGTATTTAAAGACTGACTCTTTAGCCTTCAATAAAATCCTTAGACTTCGATCTTAATAATTTCCTTGGTCTTTTATAATTAACCCCATGGCTGTTTAAAGCCATCTAAATCATAAATCGTGTATTTGAAGTGCTATGCTTCTTGTTAGCATTAAGCTATCTTAATGCGTGTTTGTTCTTTTAGTATTTATATATTGTTAGTTCTTTTGATTTTATTATCTATTTGTGTGAATACATCTTCACAATACAGTTGTTATAATACATGAATACATCTTCACGTTCTTTCATATAATACATTATTGTAATCCCCAATTCCCCATCACACTTTAAATCAACCCCATCCCGTTTTAAATTGTCAACAATTAACAATCAAGATTGATTAAGTTACCTGCATAATCTACGTCCCGATAAGTATCTCTTATCATTGACCCCCCATAGCTATCATCCACATTTGGATAGCCCCTGTCAGTTTCATATCGGCAACGATATTCACTAACCCGGTACCCCCATCTTGGTTTTCAAACACCCTAAATAAATGCCTTTTGACCTCATAAATCTACAACTAGTTTACTATCCTGAACCAAACTGGCACTGTATCACCTGATGCTCTCCCAAACCGATAGTAACAACGTATATTTACACAATCATATGTGCTATATAGAATAGATCTTAAAACATCTTATAGTTATTAGAAATTGTTTGACTTTTTAGAAATTATTTATTAAAGTTTATAATTTATTATCATTATCATTATAATTTTTATTTGGTGCAAATTACTTTGCTAATTAATACGTCAATAACATATTCAAAATTTGTGATTTTATTTTTTTTCAATACACTGATTATTTGTGTCAAATAGTAAGTTTAATTGAAATTTCAAATTGATCCATATAGTTAGTCGATTTGAATTAATCTAAAGTTGAATACAAACATATTTAATATTAACTTGCAAACAGCATTCAAATTTTTATAGAAGAAAGAAAAAATTCAGAAATCATGTAGCATTTGCTATATTAACATTAAATCTATTTTGATAGTAAACAGATGTGATAACATAAAATAAACCAAAGCTTATATTACTCATACTTTTGACTAATTACTCTTATAAATGTACTCTTATAATAATATTTACATGATTATGCAATACAATTATCTACTAAATAGACTAAAAAAATAATTAGAACTTTCAAATTGTCTATATACAAAATAAAAACTTACAAAGAACAAATTCTACAAATATACGATAAATAAACTGAAGCCTAATATCAGGCCTGATTACTATATCAATAATTTAATACATGTAAAAATTTTTACATTCCTGCTTTCACTACAGCTGCATCGTACCATGTATGTATTTTTCCTATATTTCATTGCGAAGTAGTTATTTATGGGAAATCTGAGTTTGATGCCACAGATTGAGGTTCGTGATCATGTATAATAGTTCGAGACCATGGATCTTGGCTGAGACCACAGAACTTAGTTTCAGACTACAACAATTTGAAATTATAAACATGATAGCTAAACTAATAAAGAAAAACAATCTAAAAACCATCAGGGCAGTGCAAATGAATCTGGCATGTTACATGATAAATAAAGTAATATTATATTTTGGCCTTACCTACCAACTAAACTCCATTTAAATAATTATGGTAATTAATAAAATTCCAAAAATATTAAATACCTTTTTATTTATTAAATATACTTATATTATTTAAAGAATATTATTATTATTAACTTATTTCTGCAATTTTAATAATAAAAAATAAAGGTATTCCAAACTATACTGTATAACTTAATTTTGTTAAGATTGACCATCAATACAATCATAAAGTCATGTAGTATACAACTCATAAGGAACAGTGATATTGAATCATAATTTTGTTCCCATACTCCCGATATTAACTTTGCTCAAAACTAAAAAATGTAAAGTAAAAGAATTCATAGTAGCATCAAATTCTGAATGCAAGAAATTTATAATAGCAAAATAAATGGGACTGCACCATATAAATGTGCATGAAAATTTAAATTAATCATGAAAAAGAAGATAAAAAACCAAAAAAACCATTAGTATGGAAAATTTAAATAAAAAATTAAAATGAGGCATTTACCTTTTTTAGCCAAACCCCAAATACTATGAGATTCATTAATAAAATAAAAGAGATTTGAATATAATAGAAGTTTTAAAATTGTCAATTTTTGGATTAGCAATAACTTGAAGAAAATCTCTTTTCTTTCTGCTAAAATAAGTAAATTATTCTTCGAGATATCTGAAGAAAATTTACATAATATGTTTGGCTAATTTTAGCAATTTTATGGGTTGGCCTTATTATCATTAGAATTAGAATGACTATCTACTAATCTTTCAGATATGTAATAGAAATTTTCACAGCAAAAAAAAAAGTTTGAATATTGCCATATTCTTATAGCAAACACCATACCTTACAATATTAACATAAGTCTTTACAAAAAGAACTGAATATTGTTAATTATTTTTTTTTTTACTATGATCAGTTTCATAAATAAATTAGTTATTTTATGGTAATCTATGTATTTTATGATATGTCACATCTATATTTTATAAATAACGGCAATTTTATGATACGTCACATCTATATTTTATGAATAACGGCATTTTTTCAAAATTGTCATAAGTGTACAAAGAATTATATTAAGACAAATATAAAAAATAGCAAAGAAAAGACTGTACAAATTGCTTTATTATAATTAGTTTTTTCAATTTATGTAAATTACATTATAATTCAATATTGATTAATTGTAATATGATCGCCATTCAAATAATAATTATTAATGATCGTAGTACCTTGCCCATTATTAGATGCATTTTGCAAACCGGATTGTGATGACCGCAACAGCCTTTTTCCACCAAGAGTTGGATTTTTTTTGGTCGCATTAACGTGAAGAGGCAAATTCAGCTTTGTACTATTTTTTAAAGGGCTACGAAATTCGGAATATACTGTGCTTTTTTGTTGCATATAGGAATCCAGATAGTTATCGGGCCTCTAAAATAAAATAAATTTATAAGTTTAAACGTAATTTAAAACAAATAAATAAAATTAAAAATTTTACTGGATCCTGATTTTTATTTAAAGAATCATCAACGATATCATTATCTTTATTATTTCGAAATTCCAGAAGATCAACGACATCATTATCTTCATTATTTTGAGATTCTGTAAGATCAACAATATCAATTAATGTAGACAATGCATTCTTTTTTTGCTGCTCACTTGGCCGTGAATATATACAATAAGGTGATTCGCTTTTGTGACCTTTTATTGACATTGAAGTAACAATCGCGATGCCTTCACGAAATAAGTGTGTAATTGGTGTGGTTCTTCCCGAATGATTAACGATATTACTGTCTTTGAGGTTTATCTCAACTTGAGAACAAATGTTTTTCATAAAATTACTGCACAAGTTTAACTCCAATTTAGCGTCAAGATACCATTTACTATTTTCGTATTCTATATTAAATAATTGTAAGTTACATATGTAATTTATTAATTAAAAAAAAAATAACATTACAAAATACCATGAATATTTTTATTAATTTTAAGATGAAGGAATTGACATGCACAATTTGTGGGTCTTTTGCTTAAATAAAGCTTAATATCATGAACAGGCCCCAAATATCCTTCTGGATCTGCTGGTACTGGTATAATAAGCGAATCCAAATTTCCTTCAATACCACCAGGATCATTTTTTTGAGAAAATTTCGTAAACCGAAGTCCTCCATTGTCAAGAAAAGTGAATTGTGTAATCTTCATTTAACTATGTTCACCACCACATGGAGCGAAAAGAAGACAACACCACATAAAGACTCGATTTTGGAGACCTTTAGCCATATTAATCGACAGAGCCTCATGATTAAATATTGTCTTTAATTCATCAGGTGACAATGGATCGTAATGTTTGGTAGTCTTTCCGAATTGCTTCAGAACCTTCATTTTACTATTAAGAACTTCCCACAATAAAGGAAATTCATTTTTATTGTTAATTATGAATTTCTCACTACCCAGATGTTTGTAAATATAATTACTTAAACAATTATATGCATTAACTAATGATGAAGGAGTATAATCGCTCCCATCTTGAATTTATCGCACACCACAAAAAAATTTCATTATTTCTTTTTCAAGCTGGTCTTTATTAGTGATCGTTTCAATACCATAACAATATCCAACATTATTTCGCCACCGATTCAAAGCTTTTACCCATTTTTTCGTAGCATTACAAGTATTTTCAGGAATGCAAGACTCGATTATCTCATCAATTTCTGTATCGGTAGGTAAGTAATCACCACGGCCTTTAGCATATAGTTTTCTTTTTTCCTAACATACCATTAAAATTAATTTAAATTA
>CAJVPY010006205.1:0-10740 GCA_910591965.1 Dentiscutata erythropus | reverse complement strand
TTATTTGGCAGATGACGTATCACTGCCAAATAACTCGAGTTATTTTGGCAGCACAATCATAATAAGCTGCCGGATAAAATACTGTATTCAAACTAATAATTAATAAAATATAAATACGTATATTGCATACATATTTTTTGATTTTTAAGCAATTTTAATATTAAATTATTTTTTTATATATAGTTTTATATAATAAAAAATACTGTATGTATTTTCAACTATTTAATCTATTTTTATTAATTAATTTAACAAGGTTATGTCAAAACTAATTTCATTCCGTCAATATCAGTATTAGTAATGTATCCCAAACTTTTTCGGTACTAATACTAATTTACGGTCAGTGTTTAAAATTCAAATGTGCGGATCCAAGTAATTTGATTGGATTTGAATTTTAGAAACTGATGATAGCAGTTTTTGATCGGGATTTAAGATTTTACCAAAACAAAAGTGCATTCATAATTTTTACGATATTGATTACTGCGATCTGTAAGATGATGTATTTTTGATCAAATTGCGGAGAGCACCGCTCACTTATACAATCATCTTATTGTCGTCCGATTGCGTGATTGTAAAGGGAATTCTTAGTAAAAATTCAATATGAATGAGTTACGTATTTTCATAATCTTTGTTAGGTGTAGTATATTTGCCAAAATTGGAGATTAAGAAAATTTCTACCGGGCATTACGTATTAAACTATTTGATTATCCGGTTAATTTATCATAGCCATATAATAAAAATGTCTATCCGGGTACAATCTCCACTGAAAATCGTACAATCGTGCGATCGGTTGTATAGGTGAGCAACGATCTACAAATTTGATCAAAAATAAATTGATAAATAAAATGATATTTTTATGATATCATGTTATTTTGAAACTTATTACGACAAAATCCCCAAGCAGTTTCAGCAATTTGGAATTCATATACTAATCAGTATTTGCGCTAATAACGCCAATGGGCGTTATTTTGAATAATGGCCCGAATTAAGTTTAATTGGGCCACAATTCAAAATTACACCTCTGGGCGTTATTACACGCAATAATGATATATTATTATTTATTAAAATCAGTAAACAAAAACAAAAATCTATCTAAATATAGAAATTTTAATAAATATACCTTACCAGTTACATACATATATATACCTGATACGTACTGTACGTACGTATCAATTTTAAATGATCAAAGAGATGAAAAGCAACGATTAATGATCAAAAATGAAAGTTAGTAACAAATTTGGAAACAAAAACTTTAAACGAAAATGAATTCATTTTTATAATAAATAATTTGATGAAACAAAAGAAACAAAAGGATAGGAAATTAATAATTTAATGTTTATCTCTTTAATTAAATGTTACGTATCACCTGTCAATTCGGAATCGACATGTGAATAACGTATATTATTTTGGGATCGGTACCCATTAATCATTATTACAAAAGTTAAATGCTAAAAAATGACGTATGGCACATCCTCTTTATTTGTTTTTTTTTTAACTAAAAAAATCTGATCAGCAAAATGTATCTACATCGTCTTGAAAATAATGGAGCACGATCTAATGTTGGTCTTTATGTAATGGCAACAATCATGAGTTTTTTAGGTGATGAATGGTTCGTTCAATATATTAGATCGCTAATATCGTTATTAGATCAACGCTAATATAATAGTTGCAACTCATTTCCTCGAAAGTTACAGTAATTCCGTTTACCTAATATCATGTAAAGTTAGGCCAGTGTTTGATTATTTGTAGGTACATGTCGATGACCGTCGGAAAATCAATATATATAAAACTTCATTTAGTAAATAATAGAGTTTATTTGAAAGTATCGCAATTGACCATTTTTATCGGGTTTGGAGTATACAGTTTTTTAATACTCGTTTGTTTTAACGAACGCGAATCATTTTACAAGACAATTGTTTTCAATTTCCTCTTATTGATATTAAAGATGCGGATATTTTACGAATTCACAAAGTTCGAAATGTATATTTTCGTATAGTTTTTTCTATTATAATTTTTTGAATAAATTCCTGATTTTGACTTTAGAATAGCATCTTGTCAAATTTTTCCGTTCTTACCTTGATTAATATATGCTTCTAGCATTTGTTCTAGAGATTCACGAGCCAAAATAAAGATTTATATTACCATGTTTAAATAAGATAAGAAATTATTAATTTTAATATAATTTACGGCATCAACAATAACGTAGACAGTGATTGTGGTATTTTTTTTACCTCACAGAATAAGGTTATAAATTGTGCGGTAACTGCACAATAAGTTTTGATTTAAAAATTAACACCGGACGTAGGTTAATCGAAATTCAAAAATGACATGTCGGTTCCGAATTGATGGAGATCAATAAATGACACATTTTTTTATTGTCTATGCCTATAAAATAGCTAGTGATTTTTTTTATATCTTACTTTCCGGTTTAGCCTACTTTTTGTCCTAGTTTATTATTGATTCAATAATTAATGTCGTGAGTGAAATTGTGACCTATTTTAATACTTAGGGTAAATTCGCTAATCAAACGGAATAAGTGGGTTTAAATATATTTAATAGGGACCCATCCACATTCACCATCACCATCATCCACGACAGTTAATGATAAATTCTACACCTAACGTCCTAATAAAAGCATTCATTTAAATATAGCATTGATCTTTATTTATTTAAATATTACAATTAAGAAAAAAAAAAAAGCAAAAGCAAAATTTAAGAAAACTAATCTTTCCTACTATATTTAATATTACCAAGCTGACTAAAATATGCAATTTCGAAAAGTGCAAATCTTAAATCACGTTAACATAAGAGTTTTTCATCATTATATTACAAAATAATCGACTTTAAGAGCATCATTTTTGCCAAATATTCTACTTAATTTATCTATGTGTTTATAACTAATTTCATTATGACCAATAGACAAAGATTTCAAAGATCTATTTTTGTAAAGAGCATCCGCTAATGCTTTTCCCCCTTCAAATCCAAGTTGATTAAAATTAAGTTCTAAATTAATTAGAGTAGTATTTTTACAAAGCGCTTTTGCTATTGCTTTTCCTCCATTAGAATCAAGTTCATTATGATTAAGATTTAAAGAAATCAGAGAAGAATTTACAAGAAGAGCCTCTGCTATTGCTTTTCCTACTCCAGAATCGAATTCATTATCGTAAAGATTTATATAAGTTAGGGAAGTGTTCATACGAAGAGCCTCTGCTATTGCTATCCCTCCCTCAGAACCTAGTTGATTACATCCAATATCTAAAGAACTCAAAGCAGTATTCGTACAAAGAGCTTTCGCTAATACTTTCCCTCCCTCGTAACCAAGTTGATTATCATAAAGGTCTAAAGAAGTCAATGTAGAGTTGGTACGAAGTGCTTTTGATATCGATTTTACTCCCTCAAAGCCAAGTTGATTGAATGCAACATTTAGGAAAGTCAGAGTAATGTTATTGCAAAGAACTTGTAAAAGTAATTTTCCTCCTTCGGGACCAAGTCGATTATTTTCAAATACTAAGGAAGTCAGAGTGGATTTTTTAAAAAGCGCCTCTAAAATTACTTTCCTTTCTTCAGAATTAAAATCATTATTAAAAAGTTTTAAAGAGATAAGTGTAGTGTTCTTATAAAGATTTTCTACAAACATTATCTTGTTATAAATGATTCCATTAAAAGTTAAATTTCTAAGTTTAGTACTTGTTCTTAGAAACATCGTAAATAAAGAACATAAAATAGCCCTTGTAGGTTCATCAGCTGTAAGAAATCGACGATGCATCATACAAAAAAATCCAGGTTCTTTATTCTTTTCATTCTTAAAACTTCGTAGCCAACTATTGATTCCAGATATCAAATTATTATAATCATCATTTTCAAAATATGTAATATAATTAGTGTATTCAAATAATGGTTTTTGATTATTTTGAAGAATTATATTATAAGGGATTAATTGTGCTTGTTCTTCATAATTTAACGCTAAAAGACAGATTGATATAAATCTTTTATCATTAAATTTTGGTTTACTCCATAATATTGGTACAATAACTCTACACAGTTGACGGTTGACGAGAAGACATGAAAATAAACTTCCAACATAAGACCGGAGATTATTATAAATTTCATAAAGGCATTCATTTGGTAATGTTATCATTTTGAAAAGATTAAAGAGTTTGATATACTGTAACTTTCAAATTGTTTTCTCTGTTACAGTATTTAAACCGTAATCTACACAGCCATCTTTTGTCTAAAATATATATTGATGTCATTATTGTGTTACACATGTTTAGGATCTCGTTCATAATTTTGGTCAAAATTTGCAAATTATTTGGCCAGATCTAGTACATATATTTTGACTAGAATTATGGTCGATGTGATGAGGTGATGAGGTGATGCATCACGAACTTCGAAGGTCCATATATTTACGTAACGTTAGGTGACAATAGTATTATGTAATTGTTTGATATAAATTTAAGTACGTAAGCTAAAGTCTCTTAACAATTTATATAAATTTATGCAACTTTTTGTCTGAAGATCCGTAAAGATATTATGTAAAGTCATATAAGATTATGTAGATTGATGTAGAATTTTACCTAATAATTTTATAAAAAAAAGCTCGTTAGTGGTAACTTACCACGGTAAGTTACCATAAAATTTAATGGTAAGTTACTAAATTACTATTAATTCTGGCCAGCATTAAGATAAAAGGGTCCAGGCATAATTTATTAATTCAAAGACATTCCTTGTGAAATTTTACTAAAAGATAATTTTTTAAAAACACGTTAATCTGTCAAAAATTACAAAGCGCGGCAACATCATTTGGGATACTAATATTTTTGAGCAACGATGGTTTTTCAATTAGTTGCACACTCATACCCATTTCAAAATGCCAATGTATGTGACAATGGAAATACCATGCACCAGGGTTATTTACAAAGTAGCGGATCACTGTTGTACTAAAAAAAAATAGAAAATTACTCGTCAGCATTAGTTTATTTAAAATAAATAAATTCATCGTGGATTAGCGCGATGACGATAAGTACAAAATAACTACATACATACGTACGTACGTACCTATTTGCTAAAATTGTTACTGAATCACGATAAGAAGGATCAATTAAATTAAACCTTGATTTACGTGGCGGTTCAAGACCTGTTTGGCTTTTTCCGTTGTAAATAACAAAAAAGTTGTGTCCATGCTTTTTTATTAAATAAAAAAAGTTAGAAGCATGCCTTGAAAAAAAATAAAAAGAATAAATTAATTAACAATACCAAATGGAACGGATGAGGGTCACTAGTATTATTAATAATATAAATATCAACGCCTGTAACATCACAATCTGTAGTGTTACATTCATACACATAGGCATTATCATATTGTGGAAGATTGAATGGGTTTACTCCTTCAATAATTCTTTGATTTGTTGGATAATTAAAGTTAGGTACCTAACGATGAGAAAATTAATTAAATTTGCACATAAATCGACACTTCGATGCTTGGAAACTTACATAACTTGAATTGTTTATTAGAGCATGCTTTTTTCCAGTCGCTGTCTTACCAAAAGAAACCATTAAGTCAATCCTAGAAATAATGATTTGAGGTAGTTTTCTCGTGTAATATGACTTTAAAGTATTTGGATCAATATCTCTACATTCTTCTGACACGTTCGAAAAAAAAGCGTTCGAAGTTGGAAGTTTAACTTTAGCACCTTCATATTTCAAAATTCCCATTATATTATAATTTAACGCAGTATCATAATTTATAGTTTGATTATTGATCGGTGTACAAATTGATATTTTTGCACGAATCTGATAAACATCTATTGGTTTAATAGCATTAAGAATTACAGAATATCGCTGCCCAATATTAATTGGAATAGTATTTAGAGTGACAGGTTTTATTAATTCACCATCAACTTCAAAAAGCGTTAGCGGGTGATCATCAATTGAAAGTATGAAGTGAACTAATGAGCTCATGTTAATAATTCTAAATCTATATTTTTTACCCTGTCGAACAACATAAGTGGCGATTTTATTATTCGGGTTACATGTTGAATTTTTAGGGGCAGTATTACAATCATATTGTCCAAAACCACTAATTTCACCGGAATCAGGAAGAGGATCAAATCCTTTATAATCTTCAGCACGAAAAAGTTTAAGAATATCACTGGACAGAGTATGATACCAATCTGACAATGTCATTACATATTCGAAATCGTATTTTCCAAGATAAGGATCGTTGCGATAATGAATTATTAGAGGACCTTTGAGGCCATCAACAATTTGACCCAGGAAATGGGAATGATACCAATAAGTGCCTTGATTATTATTTATCCATATAAAGTATGAATAAAATATTATTATTACTGATAAATCATATAATTTAAAAGAAATTTACCGTATTGTTGAACGGTAAAATTGTAGAGAAACGAAACACCATCAGGGATCGCACATTGCGTCATACCTACAACTCCGTCGTAAAAGTTTGTGCCATTTTGAAATATACCATGCCAATGCACTTAAAAAAAATTAGAAATTAAAAATTTTCATATGAACAGGACGAACAGGTAATAGGAATAGGATTATTTAATTTACCTGAGGATGGATACCCAAGTTTATTGGTTACATTGATGAGAAGTCTGTCTCCATAGTTTGCTTGAATTACCGGAGCCGGATATTGACCGTTAACAGTCCATCTAAATGTTATGAGAATAAAATCATTATGAAAAGCAGGAAGAAATTAACTTTATAATTTATGGGACTTACACTAAACGGGTATATCCATCAGGAGCCAATTCCTTTATTATTAATTCTATGTTATAACACCGAGCCACCGGGCCATCGGTTGGTGGTAAAGGCTTAAGAACTTTAAGCATATTTGAAGAAATATAGGTACATTCATCTGATTGACTATGATATGGATACCAATTTATTCGAGCTGAATTACTTGAAATAAATAATATAAGAGATATATATATTAATTTAATTATCATTTTTGTCTTAATCAACTGAAATCGATTTACAATGTGAAAATAAAAACCTTCGAATTCTCGCTTTTATACCCGAAGGTCAACAGCTAAATGAGCCGACCTCTTCTACGGAAAAATAATGCAAAATGTACATTTATATTGATTGATACATTAAATTCTTGCAGGAATATATAAACTTATTTGTTTATAAAATTCTTGTCGACGTTCTTGGTATAAGATTCCATTAAAATTTAGATAACATTAATAAATTTAATAATAATAATTTTGTCACATCTTGGATTTCAGCGTTGAAGTATACTAATGGCGAAAATACAAATTCACCGTGTCACGGCGTTGAGGTCTGGTCGTGATGATCCACAAAGTTTTTTATGCCTTTAATTGTATATAGTATCGCAAATATATTAAGAAATCGTAAAAGTCTTATTAATACTTACATCATCATCGCCAGATATAGTTTCAATACATCAATATAAGTACTGAATACCATGGCACAGCTGATTTATGCATTTTTTATTGTTACAACTTCATGCATCTCTTAATTGGGACAATATGATCTTAATAGACAGCACGACCTGCATTTAAGATCAAATCTAAAAACTATTTTTTCCATATCGATATGGTCGTGATTTTGGAATTTTTTTCACGAGATTGCACAGTTTCGACATCAAAATCAACACGTTCTAATATAATATCAATATTAGGCATATATCTAATATAATATATCAGATAACATCAATCAATATTAGGCATACGATTCATAGCAAAAAATTTCTTTAATCGGAGTTGATTTGTGCGCTACGTAACAGCACATGGAGGTGATATTAATTCAGATGAAAAATTTCTTAATTTTCTTTTTTTCAATACGCAGAATACAATTTCCTACTGTAGATAAATCTTTGTTTGCATTACATCTGATCCCGAAATTTTGATTGGCCAGTGAAATTTTTTAGTAAAGTTGAGGCCATGGGTCTGATTCGGAACCATGGTAGAGAGTTCCTAAATCATTCTTTCTTTGACGAAATAAGTTAAAGTGGCGATGATATCACATGAAGTCTCCTGGTTCGTAACACTGATCTGGGTACACTGTACATGCACATCACGCAATTAGTTTTTATTGATTCCGATATGGTCGTAGTACTGTTTTTTTTTTTTTTATCTTTAATAACGGATACCGAAAAATTAAATTTTAAAGAAATTTCATATTGCAAAATAACTATTCAATTCTCAATCAATCAACCAAAAAAAACATTTCTTCATTAATAATGCAAAACGAAAATTTACCAATTATTTGCAATAACTCACTTGTGGAACTATCAACAAAAAACGAAATTCACAATTATCAAAATCAAGATAATGAATTTCAAGATTACATAAATAAAAAAATTTTAGATGATTTATGTAATTTACATGAAGAAGAAGTAAAGAAAGGAAATTATGATCCAGAATTTCTTAATTCAATAGAACAATATATGAAAAATAATCATTTAAAATCAGATGATTTAATTAATTTATGTTTAAATAATCAAATGAATCCTATAATTTTAACTATTCTTGCTCGTTGTTATCGTTATGGTAAATGGGTTGAAAAAGATGGTGATAAATCTTTTATTTATTATCAAAAATCTGCTGATATGGGAAATTCTTATGGAATAACTGATCTTGGTGAATTATATGAAAAAGGAATTGGTGTTAATGAAGATAAATACAAAGCATTCTTTTATTATCAATTATCAGCCAATATGGGTGATTCTTATGGAATAAATAAACTTGGTTATTGTTATAAAAAAGGAATAGGTATTGAAAAAGATGAAATTAAAGCTTTTTATTATCATAAAAAATCGGCCGAAATGGGTCATACTAATGGAATATTTTATCTTGGACATTGTTATCTTGATGGAATTGGTGTAGAAAAGGATAATAATCAAGCTTTCATTTATTATAAACAATCTGCTGATATGAATAATGCTTGTGGAACTTATCATGTCGGTTATTGTTATCAAAATGGTATTGGAGTTGAAACAGATGATTATAAAGCATTCATTAATTATCAAAAATCTGCTGAAATGGGTGATGCTGCTGGAATGTCTCAAGTTGGTTATTGTTATCGTCATGGAATTGGTGTTAAAAGTGATGATTATGAAGCATTCATTCATTATCAAAAATCTGCTGATATGGGTGATGCTAGTGGAACTTATAATGTTGGTTATTGTTATCAAAACGGAATTGGTGTTAAGAAGGATGAAATTAGGGCATTCATTTATTATCAAAAATCTGCTGAAATGGGTGATGCTGCTGGAATGTCCCAAGTTGGTTATTGTTATAATAATGGAATTGGTGTTAAAAAAGATGAACATAAGGCATTCATTTATCATCAAAAATCTGCTGATATGGGTAATGCTCGTGGAACTTATAATGTAAGTTATTGTTATCAAAATGGAATTGGCGTTGAAAAGGATGAAAATAAGGCATTCATTTATTATTTAAAATCTGCTGAAATGGGTGATACTAATGGTGCATATATGGTTGGTTATTGTTATCAATATGGAATTGGTGTTGAAAAGAATGAATACAAAGCTTTCACTTGTTATCAAAAATTGGCAGAAATGGAAATGGTTGATGGAGTATTTATGGTTGGTTATTGCTATCAACGTGGAATAGGCGTGGAAAAAAATGAACATGAGGCATTTACTTATTATAAAAAATCTGCTAATATGGGAGATTCTGATGGAACATATAGTGTTGCTTATTGTTATCTAAATGGAATTGGTGTTGAAAAAGATGAATATAAAGCATTTCTTAATTATCAAAAATTAGCTAATAGCATGTGCTAATAAAATAGTAAAGTTTTGTTATTACGAGAATGTATAATAAATTCTTTGTATCTGAAATTTTTTGAAAGCAATTTTTGAAGTTGTTATTATTTTCTGTAATAAGTTGTAATAATTGTTATGTTGTCTTTGCAGAGGCCGATGATTTTCTGCGTCAATTTCATGTTTTAATGTTGATTTTTTTTAACAATTCTATGATGCGTTTTGTGATGATTTCTGTGAATTAATGCGATTATAAAAAATTTCACAAATTAAGGCTCTAAATTTTAGTATCAGTAACGATGATTTTCTGTGACACAGAAAAAAGCAGAATTTTCTCCAAATACAACTGCCCGCAGAATATCATAGAATTCTAAAAAAAAAAGTGGATAATATTACAGATAGAGATAGGCATGCGTGAGATCCCATACGCTATTTCGCGGAATTTAGAAATTTTACAAACAGCTAACTCATATTATCATAATTTTTGGAATAAATCTATATAAAATTCCGCACTTGCAAACATTTGGCTCAGATCTTATTTTGATGAATTATTTAAATAATGAGTGGTAAGACAAATCTAAAACTATTTTACAAAATTTAAATAGAAAGGTTTACCTACATTCTACATATTAACCAAAGGAATTTGAGGATGCCACAGATTTCACTTTATTCGTGCATCATGCAAGATATCCGTAAATTGCTTATTACTAATTGCGGGATTTGATCATATATAATTCAGACCGGCATTGAGAATTCTAAAAGGATAGATAAAATGAATAAATTGCGAACATGTTAGTTATGAGTTACAGAATTATTTTCCCATCATGTGCAATCAATAAAAAGCTTACTGCAATCAAATTAGGGTAGCTGCGCGACGCGGTAGTGTCGCGCCAAAACCAGGAACGCACTACGGATTGGTTTTGAAAATTATTATATTTTTATTTTAATTATTGCTGTTG
>CAJVPY010006204.1:0-10741 GCA_910591965.1 Dentiscutata erythropus | reverse complement strand
ACATAGATTTATATAAATATCTATGTAAATCCATATTGGGTTTATAAAGCTGCATAAAAATTCTACACAACTCTACATAAAAATTCTACATAACTCTATATAAAAACAACTTCATGATAAACTTAGTAATTATTGAGAGATCTAACTATATTTAAGCTAGATACCAAAAGTGCATATATAGCTTAATATATACTATAGTGCACTGATCAAAGTACCCAGGATCTAATACAATCTAACCAAAAAAAAACTTATAAAGTACTTGTGGGTATCTTGATTAATGACAGATATCTTGTATGGAGGGTACTTTGTATAGTTATATATATATAAAGCAGAAACAATATGTGTTAATATGAAAAATACTATGCAAAATTCTCAGGTATTATTCTCAGTTAAAAAAAAATGCTATATAAAGTACTCTTGTATTTTGAGTAGGGGTATGTGAAAAGAAAATACTTTGATCAGTACACTATGGTACTTATTGTAACTGAATTAAATTTTTAATAATAAACTTCTCAAGCCTAATAAATTATCTTAATACTAAAAAAAATAATTATTTTTAATTTTATTTTTTTTATTTATATAATGTCATAGTAGAAACGTTATTACAATCAGTTTGAAAATTGAAAGTTTTTTTATAGTTTTCATATTCAGGTAAAGGGACAGTTAAGTTATTTATTTATAACCTGGCTACCAAAACTCTTCAACTTGAACTAGTAGATTATGAGAAGATTAATTAGAAAAGAAATTTCTATAGTTAAAGATTTCTAACTATACTTGTGTTACAAAGCATTTAATATAACATTACACCTCCTATTTCCTATTTTAATACTATTATTACAGTCATACCTCTATATAATTACCCAATTTACCTGGCATTTTTCAGTAACTATATAGAGAGGTGATTAAATAGAATTACCTCTCTACAATCACATAATATAAAAATTATATATAATGTGAATCTAGAGAGGGATAATTTCAAAAAAATTTATAAATATATGTAGCTACTTAGATAAATCTATCAGAATAAATTAACCAGAGAACTATTAGAATAAAAATATTTATATAACCTGAAATTAATTTAATAAAAATTAGTATTCTATGTAATACATTCTTGTAAATATGTATTATTCCATAATATGTAGTATCAAATAATATATTATACATTTATTATTTAGATTTTTAATAATATAAAGTTTTAAAACATTCAATAAAGTAAATAGAAAATACAAACCCAGGTGGTAAACATTTAGCTTATTTACCTGTGGCTTTGCTATGAGGACTACTATATTTAGCCTGATATAATTTATTTTAAAGCATTAATAGTAATTGAATCCTGTAAGGTTAAATGCTACTTATGGGTTTTATTTGGAGTGATTATCAATATAATTTCTGGATTAACATTTGAACTGATCTCTTTTTTATAATCAATATACCGATTCCGTATCACTATTCGTGAATATTACACTTTATAGTAGCACTTCGATCCACAATCCGACTAATTTGGCTTGATCCAATAATTCAGTTTAAATTCGGATATCCTTATCCGTCAATTTTAAATGGATAGATCCGTAATATATTTAGGATTGAGGATGGGAATTATTCGGATCATAATCCTTACTAGGTCCTGTCATGGCTCAGATTGGTTGATGCTGATGGACAGAAAATGTGATTTAATATGAACGACCATATTATGCATCATCATAGACCGCTTTTTTATGGTACGGCTACCCTACCACCCTACCGGTAATTTTAATATATATATATTTTTTATACAGTATTTGTTCTGTATTATGCATCAGATTGAAAATGCATATCATGAATATAATAACGAAGAAAAAACAGACAAAACGGAAACACAAGTCTATCATCAAAAGAAAAATCAATAAAACAGTAAAATTTTTCTAATTAATAAATATTGTATTGTATTGTATTATAGTGCTTTAGTGCATGTTAAAGATTAATATAAAGATTATTTTAAGTACTATATTAAATAATCATGTGAATTATGTGAATTAGATATATTATTATAATGATTAATATACATATTAGTGATGAGTATATAGGCAAAAAAAAACTCTATAAATTTTAATAGTACAAATTTCCATTATCAAAATACTAAATTTTAACTTTAAAGAGCTGTTAAAGAATTTTATTATATAAATTTTTTCACCCTAACACTAACTATAAAGAGCTGTTAGAATAATTTTATAATATGAACTTACTCATTCTAACTTCCAATCTGTTAAGCATTTATCTAAATAATTATCAGATATCCAGATTAGAATTTATTCGGATATTCATTTACTATTGATATCAGATTATTCAAATACCTTTTGGATTAACTGAATAATTCAGATATAAATGGGGGTGAGTCAATAGAAAAGGGACAACTTTTTTCCAAGTAAAAGTTTTCCTGACTTTAAATTTAAATATCTTGGCAATTATCTTATCAAATTTAATAAAAATTTTTTTATTTTAATTTTATTTTATAACTTCAATATTAAAATAAAAAAATTTTTAGCAAATTTGATTAATTAGTTGTTAAGATATTTTAATTTAAAAATTAAAAAATGATTTGTCTCTTTTCTATTAACTCCCCCCAAATGATGAATTTATCCAGATTGGAACTCTAATAACCATAAAGAAATGATAAAATGATTTTAGAATACAAACTTTCTCATCTTAACACTAACCACAAGAGCTATTAGAATGATTATTTTGCTTAATTTACTGTATTAACTATAATTATATTGTTATACTGATAATTGGCTAAAACTCATATAACTGCTGTCTTCTTTTTACATATTGTGTATTATGCAAGAAACACTGATTATTCACCTTTATCCTGCAGGGTATGGTAATAGAGATGTTAAAATCCAACCCATCATTTAATAGTGAGTCTAACATTTAGTAATAACAATAAAATAAAATTAAATATGTATATTAAAAAAATTTTTTCTACCAGCTTCAACATTTGCAATTTTTGATTGGTTGATTAATAATTTTTTTGGATTGAATTATAACTAGATTCATAAAAGAGAATCTGAATTTAATCTAGATAGTTCTAAAAAAATAAGATCGAAGCTTTATCTCATAGACAATCCTCTCACTATGCCACTTTGTAATAGATCTGGGTAATGGCATTTTTAATAGAGTGAATTTTTTTAGGAACTTAGGTTTATAAAAGTCAAATGGATAATGATATTAGAAGACATAATTATAAGCAGCACAAAACTTATTACTTAGGGCCTTCACAGCCTTTGTTAATAATAAAAGATTCGGTATTACAATAAACTCGATAAATTTGACAAATCTAACAAATACGATAAATCTAACAAATGCGATAAATTTAACAAATCTAACAAATCTGACAAATTGAATAAATTAGATAAATTCCATAAATGCAATAAATGCGATAAATTGCACTTGACCCTGTGATCTTGGTCATACTTGGGCCACAGTAGGTAGGTTAGATTTCGGGGCTCACAATACTTATCTGCCTTCATGTAGCAGTCTATACAGTATTAGTATCTTTGATTAGCTTATTACAGTATTTGTCTAGCTTGCTTGCGACATATTTCTGCTTAGCTATCTTTTCAATTTGTTGGTTTTTTTTTTATATAGCAATAATAAGTTAGTTTTTTTTTAATTTTGTATGCGTATTACATATTTGGCTAATCACAATTATGTATTTGTAACCAATAAAAAATAGGTAATTATAAAGAAATACTTTTTTTAATAATTTATCTTAAAAACTTTTTAAAAAAACGTGATAGTGATTATACTATTGCTGTGATTATATAAAGGTATTTTTACTATTAAAAAAAATGTCCACATGAAATTGTGTAATTATATAGAGGTTGTGATTATATGAGAGGTAATTGTATAGAGGTATGACTGTATATAGTAAGTTTGTAAGATATAATTCTAACTGTTAGCATTAGTATTTGGAGTTAAAGTTAGGGTTTAGGAAGTTTTTTAGAGGTGTTGAATATTTTTATTTCGAATACCTTGTACCAATTAATTAGCAAGTTTTTGTGATAATATATACATAGGTGTAAAACACTATAGATGCATTTTAGTAAAAGTCAAATATATTTATATATTATATTTTAGATATTTTGTTATCATATCGGCAGATTTGCAGAATTGGTCATGAATTGATTCTTAATTAATCTTTAAAGTTATCTACAAAGTGAACCCCAAAGTTCATATATAGCAAACAAGTATATATAGAAAGATAATTTAAGGGTAAATAGATACAATTACAATATCATTGTATCTATATATATTTGTTTGCTACAAAATTTGGTGAATAACTTTGATACAATTTAGAATCAATTTAAGACCAATTCCACAAATCTGTTAATATGAATATATTTATATAATAATATAGAGTTATTAGATGCTTTGCATTTAATAACAAGAATTATTTTTCTGGATAAATGATTTCATGTGATCTATAAAATCATATGATAATTATTACTCAGAAAAATAATTTAAGTATTTGGCTGTATTTTTAATATACCAGCTCTGGGTACCAAAGAGACCCAGAAGCTAAAATATTAAGTTTTACTACTAGATATGAAAATTATTAGTGCTTCATTGGTATTCAATAATGGTATTATCTGTATTCTATGATGATAGGGTATACAAAATGACTTGAGTTTATTTTGCAGTTGTTTTTAATATAAAAAATTAATAGCTCAAGTTTTTTGGCAGTTGTAAACTGCTGAATAACTTTAGATATTATTTTAACTTACATACTTATATATAAGTTACATAACTATAACTTACCTTATATTAAAAAATTAAAACTTATTGTAAGTTTACAATCTTAGTAAGCACTAAGCAATTTTTCACTAGAACTACTACATAGCAGTATTAGAGATTTGAAATTTTTTTTTGTATTTTAAGAATATAAATTTATAATTTTATATGCTTATAAATTTTTTTTAGTGTTCTTAATATTAAAAAAAAAAAAAAAAAAAGATATTATATATTTTCTATAAATTTTATATTCTCAAAAGAGAACATAATTTTTAAATATAATGTTCTCAAATTTTTTTAAATATTTTTGAAAACACTGAGAACATTAGATATCTAATACTGATATGTAGTGTACTAGTATAATACATTATAGAATCCTTATTTCTAACTCTCTTTAAACAATTAAAATGCCTATTATGTAATAAATTTTTGTAATTTTTTATTAGTTTATATATATATATATATAATTAATGATTTTCAGCAATATTTATTTGTATATTCACCTTTGTCACCCTTTACAGTTTTGTCACCTTCTATTAGTTTTGTTATTTTGTCATTTAAGATTTTAATTGATAAAAGACAAAACTAGGTTTTGTGTTTCGTCTGCACAGAACTTCAAAGTTTCATTTAATAACTGTATAAAGAGCTATATAATTTATACTTAAATTGGTTTTAATAAGCTTAATAAGCAACTTAATAAAAAGTGTTTATCAATTAAGTAAATTAGCACAAATAAAAAATTAATAATAAACAGATTATTTTACATATTTCAGTGTTTTGATTAAAAAATATTCATTGTTTATTGGCTAAATTGAAGCAGATAATAAATTAATAAGAGGTGCATACATTGTTTATATTATACTTGCCAGTTAAATTAATCTAAATAAAAATTTATTAAAAAGAGATCTGTATTATTTTACTGATAATCACTTCATAGACACCACAATTATTTATCGACAAGTTCATTTTACTGAAGTCTATTTTACTAAAGTTCTTTTACTAACAGGACAGACTTTTTGAAACAATCTTCAGTGAAATAGGCTGTTAGTAAAATGAGCTTGTTTGTAATGAAATGTAGTGTCTATGAGATAATTGTGAGTGAATTGATTGGATCTCAATAAAAATTGGCCTATTGGGAAGTTAACAAGAAACATTATTATAATATGTTATTGGCTATCAATTTTCTAAAAATTTACAGAGCAAAAAAAACATTTTTACTGCTTTATATTTTAGATTATACAGTTGCACCCCCTAAGTGCACGCTCCCTAAGTGCAAGTACTGTGTAAAACCTCTCTAAATGCACAATCATGTTGGGCCCCAACTTATAAAAGTCCTATATATTTTACTCTCTATAAATGCAAACACCCTTTAAGTACAAAATTTTAATTTTTTTCATTATAGTCCCGACAGAATACACTTAGGGAGAGTGACTGTACGTATAAATTAAAATTTAAAATTTAAAACATTTTTTGGTTTTATATTGAATGAAAAAAAAATTTATAAATAAAAAAAAAATACCAAAATAGTTTAAATATAATCAAAATAACCCATGGTGATTGTCACCACCCCTAATTATTTTTAGGGTTAAAAATTAGAATTATTTTTTTTTTATATAATATAATATAGAGCTACTATAAGGGCCTGATAGGGCCCGATCTTAGTTCTCGTGAGGTTTTTGGGGTCCTGAACATTTTACTTAGAGAACTCGATCTTGTTTACTTAGTATGTTTTTGAGATATAGGCACCCTGGCACTGGTTATAGTTAGATTTATTCAAAATATTTCTATAATTTAATTTTCTATATTTATGTTATATTTAAATATTCGAGAAGTGTTAATGGCTTATTTACCCATTTATAATTTCTGTTTTTAAAAACTAAATTTGCAAGCCATGTCAAGCCAATAAACAGCTTCAGCATTAAATATAAATAAAAAGAAAGGCTCAATAATTAATCATTGTTTTTTGGTTAAATATATAAATTTATAGGGTTAACGGCTTTGCTATAAATTTATTTTCATTAAATTTTTTAGTGGGAGCACCAGAATTTGTTAAGAGTTTCGTAATAACAGATTTTTTTTAGTAAGTTTACTTTTTTTTTTTTTTTTTTAGCAGAGTACTAGAACTAGGGTTTCGTCAAGCTAAGTTTTGGGTTTCGACTTTCATCGACTTTTGTCCGAAGAATTTGAGGTTTCGACTTTCGGCAGAGGTTTTGTCATTTAGGGCTCAGGTTTCGACTTTCGTTATCAAGCAAAAATGGTTTCGTCTAACAACTATACCTCAAACCAAGATCTGTGGTCTCAGATCAAGATCTTCCATACATAGCCTCTTAATAACGAAATACAAGAAAAATATACAAGTGGAAAAATTTAGCAAAAAAATTTCAATATCACACTCATTACGTTTTAACTTCCTATCCACATTGGTCTGTATAATTATTATTCGCCAAGAACATTTCTAAATTATGTATGGTATAGGATGTGAAATACCCCTATTTTTAATATCTTACTATTCTGTATTGGAGCTTTCCAGTATTTTTTAAATTAAGCTTACATTCATCCGTTCCTGGTTTGGCGCGACAATGTCGCATAGCTACTTATTGATTTATTGATAATAACTAATTAAAACAAATGAATATACCTAACAATCATTTCCCCGAAAGTTAGGGTGGTCTGATTTAAAGTTACCCTATTTAGAATTAGCATTGGCAGAACTATGTAGTGAGTAAAAATGTTTATCAAATTTCCTTATCTGGATCAGAATTGTCTAAATAAATAATAATTCTAATTGTTAGAATTAGTTTGAGCACATATTATAGGTTCCTTCTCTCTATTTTATTTATTAATGCTCCAAGAGAAGTTTAGATTTCTGTCTTCTATTTAGATCTTTCAAATAAAGAAACAGAAAAAATGTGTTGGTAATATTACACCTTAAATTTTATTGTGAATCAAAAATCACTAGTCAATAATAATGCTAGGGTTTATTCTGGATGTTACTCAAATACAAATATATGGAATACACATAATAATGCTAAAGGGTTTATTTCAGATGTTACTCATATACAAATATATGGAATACACGAATAATGAGTAAATGTTTATACATCATGCATACTAATAAAAAATCGAATCTCGCTAAAAGAGATAATAAAAGGTAAAATTATTTGGTTAAAATAAGACCAAAATAAGAATTATATCTGTTAAAAAAATCATCATTCGAATATTATCGTTCTCCCGAAATATTATAAATACCAGTGACATGCTATAAACTTTTTTTTACTTCACAAGATTAATTCTTATAATAACAATAAACTCTAATAAACGTCATAAAACAATATTAAACTTCCATAAAATAATTATAACCTCTAAAAACATGAAATATCCTTTCTGTTTTATTGTTCTTATTTATATTATTAATGGCTTGTTTGTTCACGGCTGCACTTCTGGTGCCGGAAAGCATGATTGCTCTCACGAAGAAAAATGTGTTACTGTTGCCGATTGCGCGTTCGATAGATTGTGCTGCGGTGATACATGCAATAACATCTGCGGGGTTAAGAAAATACTAGAAGCATGATTATATGTTATTGCACTTAAATTTTGTCTATCACATTTTAACTAAATAATTGCCGCCCAGTTTCGGCTAATAATTAGATGTAGCGGTGTGATAATTACATAACATTGCCACTTATTGATAATTTGATATGTTTTTTTTTAGTTTAATTTATAAAACCAAAATTAAAAAACATTTTTAAGATTTTAAATTTACTCTTTTATTAATGAAATAGAGAATACTCAGCATATAAAATAGAAATATGAAAGTATATATATACAATATTCTTCTATTGGGCAAGTAAAAAAAATTTTCTGTTATTAATCATATGCCCAATATTGATGTTTCTAATACTTAAATTTGGTTTGTAAGAATATTGTCATTTCTTTTTAATAAATTATTATATATTTCTTTTTAATAAATTATTATATATTTTTTTTTAATAAATTATTATATATTTCTTTTTAATAAATTATTATATATATCTTTTTAATAAATTAAATTTATTTGCTTCTTTTATTATTATTTATTTCATTTTTCTTTAGCATTTATTATAGATTTCTAAAACTTACAGTTTTTAATTTGTAAAATATTTGATTAATTACTTGGTACAAGGTCTGTTACTGTCTATTCGGTCACCTTTTTTATTTGAATACTAGGTATCATTGAGAAAATTTTTATTTGATAAATGTTTTGAATTTTTTAAAAAAAAACTTTGAGCGAAGATATTCCGACAACCATCAAGTCAGAGTCGATGAATATCTCTCTCTTTTTGAATTCTACAAGTTCGTATAATTCGAATAAAAAAAATGGTTATTGAATTTATCTTAATATTTCATGAGATATCTTTGCTCTAAGTTTGAGAAAATTTGTCACTTTTGATAGATGTTGAATTTTTTAAAACTTTCAGTGAAGATATCTTGACAATATCAAGCCAATTTTGATAAACATTTTTTTATTCAAATTCTACTTATTCGTAGAATTCAAAAAAAAAATTCATTGAATTTGACTTGATAGTTGGCAAGATATCTTCGTTCAAAGTTTGAGAAAATTTTGGTGCAACTTTACTTGGTGGTTGTCAAGATATTTTCGTTCAAAGTTTAAAAAAAAATCAATACATAAAAATAACTTAAGATTTTTAGTTGCACAACCAACCAGCTCTTGTATATTACTTTATAAAGTATTGCAAAAGTGAAAATAGGAGAGGAGTTTTGCGAATTTTTATTTGTTAGCAAGAAATCAGATTTATTCCCTTAAATTTAAGGTTTTCAATTATTTGATGAATGCAGTAAATTGAAAAGCACAATAAGTAGATAAATTATCAGCATAGTCGACTTTGCAAGGTGCGTAAACACTACTGTAAATGAGATCATTCTATTGTTTTTTAATAAATACTAGCATAATAGATGGCACGAAGCGCTGTTACCGAATTCGCTGTTTCAGTGACTATAGTATGTGTTGAGTAAGTTTGTACTGGAATTATATGTCTTTATCAAACTACTAAAAAATATTCTGTCACAGAACTTACTCACTATCTGGTGACCACAGAGTTGGTTTGCATTAAAATCATTATAAAAAAATCTTATTACAAAACTTATTCGCTATCCTAGCAGCGTGTTAGATTGGGATGGTTTGCATTGAAATTATTATGATTTTTATCATAAGCGACTGTAAAAAATTTTGCTACAAAACTTACTTATTATTCCAGCCTCATATAGTGCAGAGTTGAGTTAGTTTGTGTTGAAATTATCATAATTTTTATCTTATTACTATACTGGTAATCATAAATAATGCAATACATGATAATTTTTAACATAATAACTATTGAACTTTTTACTCTATAATAAAAATTTTTAAAATAATTTTTAAAAATAATTTTTTTACATCAGAATAAATTTCATCAATTAATTTCTAAAAAATATATTTTCAGATTTTTTAAAAACTACAATTGATGAAATTTATTCTGATATAAAAAGCTATTTTAAAACTTTTTCTAAAAATTTTTATAATAGAGTAAAAATTAACGGTTTATTATCACGTGTTGCACCATTTATGATTGCCAGTGTATAAATAATTTTGTGATAGAACCTATTCATTAATACAGTAGTTAATATTGGAGTTAGTTTGTATTAGTGTTCCGCACGGATCTAATCTAGCGAATATTTCTATAGATTCGGATTCGAATCTGCATTATACAGATTCGGATTCGATCCGGATTCGATCCGATTCGAATCTAGAGATCTCTTTTTGCAGTTGTACTAGGTTACTTTAATTATATCGATATACAGTTAACCCACCCGAAGTGCAAACTCTCTGTTGTGCAAAATTCCAACAAAAATTTGTATACTAAATTGCATTATCTTATTCGAAGTAAATGCAAAGATTTCCAAGGGCGTTCTCAAGCGCCTTAATTGATAAGACAAA
>CAJVPY010006203.1:0-10741 GCA_910591965.1 Dentiscutata erythropus | reverse complement strand
ATTTTGTATATTTTAATTTATTGACTATACTATACATATTTGCGATTCTATACTATACATAATATTATATATTCCGTCAAAATTTCAGCATCAACTGCCACAATAAATATTTTAATTTCATACCATACATCCAAATCCAATAACTGGAATTTTAACACCAGTTTTACCAAGCTCACGGAGAACAGACATTTTTGACCAAGTTAAAAAAAATATATATCAAAATTTGTGCTGGAAAATTAAATCGTTGATTTTTATATAGAAAAAAGTTACTGTGTAGCGCGCATAGAGATCAGGGAACCGAAAAATTAATTGCAATTACGTCAGCAAAATCTCGGCTAAATGGACAATGCATTTAAATGCAAATTAAACTTCACTATATTTATATTTGTTTAACCATCGAGCGTAAAAACCTGAATCTTTTATCGATTTAACAGGTTTTTGTCTCGATTAAAGTGCATTATTATACAATTTGTCGTATTATTGTTGAGTTTCTAATGTTTATTTGTTGAAAATCTTTAATGTAAAAAAAGTCATAATAATGGTACTGTACGTTAATACAATAACGAATATCCATAGTAAAAAGTATGCAACTGTTTGAATAATAAACTCTGATAATTATAAAGTTTTGCAAAAAAAAGGTACCGTACGGCACTGACTAGGGTACTTTTCCCACCTGGGTACTAATTATGAGGGAGGGTATTATAATAGGGGGGTACATTACATAGTTTCATTATTATTTAATAAGGACTTTAAAATCTAAGTATATATATCTATACCCGGGTCTTTTTCAATTTCCTGAATCATGAACCCATGAATTGTACCCGGGTCTTTTCTATTGGGGTATTATAACAGGGGTACTGTAGTCGGTAGTTTGGAACAAAGGGTGCTCTCAAGCATTAACCTATGTCCTCCAATTCATTATTAATTAAATAGTTCATGTGTCTTTCTTATAGTTTGATAAATACTTCATATTTTGGCAAATCCAAATCAAGCAAAAACGAAAACTACAAATACACAAATTGATACTACAAGTAGAGCCATGAATAAAATGAGTTAAACAGTTATAACTTCACACATATAACGATAACAAATCTAAAAGCCAGGATAAATAGTACAGTATAGTTGTAAAGTCGATGACTGTCAATGCATAAAAAGAATCGTACGTACTGTACGTACTGTACATACGCGTAGCGCACAAAGCCACTCATCCGGTCAGATCGCACTTAATGTGCTATTAAATCTTACACAGGAAATTCAAAACCTTAATATTTCTATGTAGAGATGATGCATAAATAAACTACAGTAGTAACACATCAAAAATAAAATTTCCCTAAATTATCGTTCTCAATACGTAAGCAAAGGGCCTAGAACTCTTAATCTCTTTTGCATAAATAATAGTCAAAGAACAATATGCACTTAATGGCATGCTATTGAGAATGACAATTTATTTTATCTTCAATGATTATATAGTTAACATTTATTCTATATACAGTAAAGTGATTGAGTAGTTAACATTTATTCTATATACAGTAAAGTGATTGAGATTTTTAGATTTCCTGCACCGTACGTACGTACGTACGGCGCAAGAAATCTAAAAACCACAATTATACCTTATAAAAACAAAATACAACATTGAAATCCTAAATCATTAACTTCAACAAAGTATATGCAAACACAAGTCGATAATTTAAGAAATATGAATTTTAATGTATTACTTGATTATCTGCTTGGCATAATCTGTAACCTAGAGATTATACGTACCCGGATAGACATTTTATAATATGTGCTATAATAAATAACCGGGTAATTTAGTAATACCCGAGTAGAGATATTCTTGACGAGTACAATCTCTACTGTAACATAATCAAGTACGGTTCTACCACAAAATCTCGAAAGAACGTAATACTGACCAAATTGGCAGCATTATAACTAATACCGGCTAATTTTGTCGGTATTAGGTCCTTTCGGGAATCGGATTTTGTGGTAGAACCTAAGTTGGTTACACATTAAAATTAAATTATCGACTTCAATAAATTTAAGTAATTAATTTCACTTTTTATATTTGTCTCTATAATGTGTAATTGTGGTTTTTAGATTTCTTGCACCGGTCGAGGAAACCTAAAAACTTCAATCACTTTATATAGAGTAAAGATTAACTAACTCATTTGAAGATAAACTAAATTTGTGTCATTCTCAATGCAAGTTATTTGCATATATATTGTTTTGCTTATTGTTTTTATGCAAAGATATTCCCTTCGCTTATTGATGTCGATAATTTAGGAAATTTATTTTTGATTTGCTACTAGTTTATGTATCATTTCTACATAGAATATTGAGGTTTTTAAATTTCCTGCAACGTACGTGTATGCTAATTATTTTTATCATTTATTCGCATCATTTCAATATTGTCTCATTTATTAACCGAAAAAAAAAAAAATGGTAGAAGAAAATGAAAAATTCAAATTTAAGTATGATTGGTTTAGTTATAACATTCCTAATTGGGAAACCCATTTACACCACCTTAAAAATGAAAAAATCAATGTTCTCGAAATTGGATCTTTCGAAGGAAGATCAACAGTTTGGATTTTAGAAGAATTATTTAAAAATTCCGAATCAAAATTAATATCGATCGATCCCTTCGATGAAATGCTTGCGGATTATAAAGCAAATGCTAAATGAAAATATCAAAATGACTGGCAAAGAAAGACAAATTGAGGTTATGAAGAGTATATCTTTGAATGCACTTACTAAATTAAACCATGAATCAAAGATTAAATTTGATTTTATTTACATTGATGGTAGTCATGTTGCTTCTAATGTATTGGCGGATGCTACATTAGCTTGGAATCTCTTAAAGGATGGTGGAATTATGATTTTTGATGATTATGAATGGGGTCGATATAAAGAAGAATATAATAATCCAAAAATAGCAATTGATGCATTTATTAAATGTTATAATCCAGAAATAGAAATAATTCATAAAGGCTACCAAATAAGTGAAATAGATGATTTTCCGGGACACATGAGGCAAATAATTATGAAGTTTTTTGGAATAAATGATTATAAAATTTTATTATAAGAATTGCTTTTACTTCGAATGGGTTAGTTAAAACCGACATGAATCTTTTTTTAAGGCAGGTCAATAAACAAATGTCAAAAAAATGGGTTGCATTTTTATTTATAAAAAAAAAAATGGTTTATTTATAAGCTTTAAAACTTATTTTGTTCACTACAGTATTTAATTGGCCAACTATAAGACATAATACTGTATACTGTTAAATAAAACAAAAAATCTTCTAGATTTCTGTGTGATGAACACTTTCTTCGCAGCCTCTATCTATAACATCTATATAAAAAATAAATGTAATAGAATAATGTCTTTTCTATATATACGTCAATAAAAAAATAAATGTAATTGAATAATGTCCTTTCTATATATAAAATATTATGTTGAAAAAAATGGTTATCGTTATTTATTCTGTTTAAGAAAAGCAATTTCAATTGTGATGGCTATATACAAGTGCATAACGAATAGCTCGTAGATGGTGATTTTAAAGCCCTTTTTAACTTAAATTGACAATTTTATCATCAACTTTCGATCGAGTGCGCTTATTCAAAAACCAAAATACCGCTTTATAAATTGCAGAAAATATATTATAGGTCATTACGAGTGAGTTCGTTATTAAGGTTAGTTGAGGTATAATGTGGTATAATATTGTTCTTTCTCTGAATAATATCTTTTTTTTTTGAATAATAAAACCAATTTTAGTGCACAAAATTAAATAAGAAATTATCCCTTTCATTAAATAACAAACCTGAATGATGAATTGTGGAATTTCACAAGCAAACAAACATGATATTCCAGCAAAAAATATCGATTTTTCAGCAACTTCTGAGAAATTTGTGCAGAATATGTCTAACATTCCAAACTTCGAAGTCAAAACATTAAGAGCTTCAACATGTCCCGCTGATATGATTGTGAGAATTGGAAGAAACTGACCATATTTGGAGAACCATTTATTGAAATCAGGATTTTTACCAATTTCATGAACAGTAACTACGAGTGAAGTGATCGTATTTATAGACATTGACATTATGAGGATTATCAAGCTACAATTAAATAAAGATAAATCGAAAAGGAAAAGAAAGCGAGAAATTAGATTGGCTATGAAAGTAAACATATACTAATGGTTAAGCGAAAAAAAAAAAAAAAAGAACGAACGTTGGTAAGTATAATTCTGGAACTTTACGAGCATCATTGACTAAAAACGAAATACGTAATCCCAAATCAATGACAATGAATATTAATTTGAAGATTGAAATATTTCTAGCCTAAATAATAAATTAACGACTTTAATAATGGCTCCATATTTAAATTTTGTTAAGTAAAATAGAAATATCTCCTGTACCTTTTTAAATTTCCTTGATGCCAAAAAATACATTATGATCAAAACTATTGATGCAAGAGCAATGATTATGATCAACGTTGAATAATCTCTTAACAATAATGCTTTATAGAAATAAAAAAAACAGTACACATTAAATGTACACATTAAGAACTAAGCAAACATAAATGAAACAAAAAATATATATTTGCAAACTTACGAACAATAGTCATGGGATAAGTCTTATCAATTAAAACCGTTGTATTATAATCCATTAAAGCACTATATTCCTTATATGTCAATAATATATTAAAGTCCTGAGATATTTTGTTGGAACTTTTCTTTGACAAATCTGTGGTATCTTTAATAATAAAGGGAAGCAATATTTGTAAGGAACCAGTGGATGTGTCTTTTTCGAGACCATCGGCGGCAGTTAGTCTATTATCTTCGACGGGAATTATAGAAGAGAGATCTGTGGCCAATTGTTCTTGAAATTTTTGTTTATCAACGGAACTAAGGGAAAGATAATAATCAGAACCATCAGGTGTCAAACGAATGACGCCCGTTATTTGGCCTAAATTTAATGATATACAGTAGTTAGTTAGCATTTAAATTTTGTATATATAAAATAATAAAAAAATATATTACTTGAATATATGGTTTGTTTGCTGTCTAAAAAAAGAAATGCAATATTAGTTTATACAATATATTGAGATATTAACGATAAAATAATAAATTATTACCGGTGATTAAAGTCCATAAATTTTTGTCAAGTCCCAATAGAGCTTCATTCGTGTCACTACGTTTTACAAAATCATTCTCAATGGTCACATAATAAAGACTGTTAGGTTCATTAAAAGTACTCGGAATCACTTGTACTATAACAGTTTTATTATCATTTGGATCAGGGCGACAAAGCTGACTTGAAGAATCACCTTGAAATCGTTGGCGTAGTAAGTCATTAGATCCATTGATTTGTTGGTATATTGAGATGTTTGAACTGGAGAGAGTCACAGGATAAGTGAATGTGAACTGAAGTTGTCTCGTGGATTCATTTACTCGAGAACCTATTATCGGGCTCGTTGATGCTATGATCGGGTTATTGAATTCATTATTATCTAACAGAAATTGGAATTTGAAATAAATATACGATGAGTGATATAGTAATGAGTAATAATAATATCATGACGATAATAATAATATAATGACGATAATAATAATTCTTAAAAGTTAACGGTCGGGCCAATTGTTAATTTTATTTACCTTGACCATAAAATCTGTACAAGTCATCACGTGTTACGTTCCAAATTGAATTATTTTGATTCTCCACAATAACAATTGAATTATTCGCAAGCACAACATATTCACTTATATGTTGAGGAAGAACTAGAGGTTGTGGTAAAGACCAATTGGAATATACATTTCCACTTTCATCGAGAACATAACCAAAATTGAGATTGTCTTGATATACTATCATTAGATAACCACCGAATCGAAGAGGAATGAGATTAAATCCATAAGTAAAATTTACATTTGCCATTTCACCTATTTTTGTTACTGAACTAGAATTTAAAAAAGATTAATTAGTTTATCATTTTTCAATGATATTTATAAAAATAAGTTATTTTCTTAATTATGATTACCCGGAAGAGAGATAAGATATTTTTAAGAGGGTAGGTTGCGAAGTTGTATTTGTGATATTATATTGAGAAGTCAATATTAGCATACATATATTTCCTGCACCATCAAAATCAACACTACATATAAGACCCCGCAATTTTGTAGTTTGAATTAAAGCTTGTGAATTATTCGACTTTAATGTTTGTGTGGGAAATTGATATAACAAGAATGGACCAGTTCGCATGTTTGTTGTTAAATAATAAAACATTATGTACACGCCATTAGTAGTACCAAAATTAAAACTATTGATATTAGTAGTATAATTAAGATTAGAAGGGGAATCATCTCCTCCGTAAACTATGGCAAAACCTCTCTCTAGCACGTAGAAAGCCGTGACGGTTACGACTTTAATATTTGTTTTGATTATTCCGCTTCTTGCTCTTTCGATTACTTCTCCATCATTTTTTCTATTAAAAGGTATATATATATATATTGTTGTCACATATTGATAACTTCATAATCATGATAAATAATTATTACATTTACATACGGTGCACTATAATGTATCCAACTTATTACTGACGCGCCACGGCAGTAAAATAGAAAACCATCACTTGGACTAGAGATTGGAATTACGAGCCAATACTTTAATATGCCACCATAGTCTATAAGGGCATCATGCAATTTTGTTGTACTGTATAATGTATGAATCAAATATTAAAAGACATCATTTTTCAATGCTAATTAACATATTTGAATTATTCAGAATACAAAACCTTATAACTTTTCCTTCAAAAGTAATAAAGAGACCCATAATTGCAGAAGTTGTTACATTCGACGAATTATAATAAGTAAGCAGTATAAGTTCTTGATCGAAACCCCAAATTGTCGTATAATCCCTCGTGGATCCATCTTTCAGACAAAAATTAAAATCTGGGACACTATGATTTGAAATTGAAAAGAAGCTAATCGACGCATTAGGATGAATGATTCGAAGATAAATGGTCTTAGTCCAGCACGCTGTACTCCCGTTAATATTGATTAATGGCTTTCCGAAACGTAATATTATAGTTCCATCATTTGACTTATCGTCATCTAGAAGATCTAGGCCAGCCTCTGGATCTTCATACGTGAATTGGTTTAGTTGGGTTGATGGAGATGGTAATAATAATAGTAATGCAAAGATTGCATACAGAATTACGATAAATTTTACCATTTTTTTTATTTCATGGAAAATAATCACATATTCTTTTGTTTATATAGTTAGCTTACATTCTCATTTATTGTTTATTTGTTTATATTGGTTTATACAGAACGTAAGGTAAATCATTAATTTTATGATCGAACATTGTTAATTTAATTTGAAACTGTGTAAGAAAATATTATGTATAACTAGCTATATATAATAGAAATTAACAAAATTGGAAACCTAATTTTATTTGTGTGTGCCCAATTAATTGTTTATATAAACATATTATCTATATCTAAAAAAATAACTTTATTGCGCGGTGATATTTTTACTATTTAAGTAATATGTAAGTTACATGCATAGGTACGTTTCCTGCGAACCTATCATGAATATCTATTTTACTAATCTTGGTTTGACTACAAACCAAAAAAAATTGCAACTATGTACGTACGTACATCTTACAAAGATTTTCTTTGTTAATTCTGGACTCCCGAGATTAAAAATTTCGGAATTATTTCTTCGATGCAACGATTCTTCGACAATGACTATTTCCCGGTAAAACTATTGTAAAAAAAAAAAAAAAAAAAGCCAATAGAAAGGTTTGAACGAACCTCAATTGACAAGTAACCATTGAGGTTCATTGGAATCTCCATTGGGTCCGTTGCCAATCCCGCCGACAAAAATTCTATCCTAACTCTGATCTGAATAATTGATCTTGATATAGTGGTCGAGGATTACAGATTTTGCATATTTTTACTATGTAAAAGTCAATAATGGCGGCAGATCTTCCGTCAGATTATTAGTACAATACTGTATTTAAACATTTTGTATCGAATTTGCAAATTAAAAATTAAATTATAAATTCCTCTCTATTTTTTATTTTATTTATTTTATTTTTAGCAATTTTTATAAATAGTTTTTGTCTAAAAATTTTTTTATACTAATAAAATTAAACTAATATTAAAGAATTTAAGAAACGACTTAGAATTTGGTTATTAGATTGCACATATAACACAAATTCAAAGTTAAAAACAATAAAAATGGAAACCTTTTTAATTTTGAAACATAAGACTTTAATTATATTTACCGAGTATGTACAGTAAATTATGGTTTGCTAAAGAATATTTAAAATAAATATATTTATGTAAAATAAAAATCATCAATCAATTGTATTCCTCTCTTATCGTTATCATTATTGCAAATCTCTTTAATTGTATGTCTGATTAGTCATACGGTTCCGAGGTGGACTATATACATTCTTAATATCTTTATTAATTATAATTTTTTTAACAATAATAAAATAATAATTAAATCACCAAAAAAATCCATGCTTTTTTTTAAAAAAAAGTGCTTACCTGTATAAGTGCCCAGGGCGTTATTTTGAATTAGGCCAAAATTCGAAATTACACCCCTGGGCGTTATTTCGCACTTATACGGTATAAAGAGTTGTGCCTGGAATTAGGGTGCTTAAATTAATAGGTCGGAGTTCAATTTTTAACTATATAGTGAAAAATAGTTCAACCGGCAAGTGAATTCATTATCGCTATAAAAAAAAAAAAAAAGGTCGAAACCATCTTGCTAATTGGTTAAAATTAATATTTACATTCGCAATATGCAAAATTGCTGTAAGGATTACTTCAATTAATCATAGTACCTGTGCACGATCTCGATTACTAGTCAATCACATTGAGAATTTGGTCTCCCACATCATAATGATCACAAATCATAATTCGACACATTGACCATTCTTAAATAAATGATCCAAATCAATAAACCTAAGTAAAAAAAAAAAAAAGAAAAATTAACAGATGAATAGATTACAGACAGAACGTTAAAACCCTTATTAACTAAAGAATCACTTATATTAATATCGCTGTATGTATTAATGTTTTGAGAGATATTGGCAATAAAATTTTCATTGCTACTCATTGTTGAAAAGATAAAAATTATACTGATTTGTCAGTTAAGACCGTAATTTGAATCTGAACTGTTATAGGATCGAGATTATAAATATTATAATTAATGAAAATAATTAAAAACGTGCGACTAGTGTTCAAAGATAAGCCGGCTTATCACGGCTTGCTGCGGCTTAATGCGGCTTATCACATGATAAATTCGAATTTATCACCAAGCCATGTGATATCTTTGAATTTTATCACGTGATATTTTCGCGATTATCACACGGCTCGGTGATAACTTCGAATTTATCACGTGATAAGCCGCATTAAGCCGCAGCAAGCCGTGATAAGCCGGCTTGTCTTTGAACACTATGTGCAACAACTAGTTTATAGTTGGCCTTGAAACTATTAACTTCCCGCATTACAATAACGATAACAACCTGTTAGTAGTGTTGTAAACCACATGACTTTAGTCGGCTGGCTAAGCCAGCTGACTAAAACCTAAGCGGCTGGCTAATACCCGACTAATAGTCTATTTTTCAGAATACTTCTGAAATTTTCTCAAAGTATTTTATGCTTATTCATTTTCCTTTTTGGAATTTAACGTAATTTACTATTCATGAATCATGTAATCCTTAGCCCATTAGCCAGCCAACCATATTATTTCGACTGGCTTAGTCGGCTAAGCCGGCTTAACCATGGCTGTCCTAGTTGGCTTACAACACTAAATCTTACTATGCTACATTTGATTGACTCTGCCCCATATGAATTGATATATGACTGGAAACATATACCGGGTGGGTGAAAAGTCTCTTCTTTTTTTTACTATCTCCGCTAAGATTTATAGTACTTAATTTTTAAATGCAATTATATATAATATTGCAATAATTATTATTTTAGTGATTAAAAAAAAAGTGACCTGTATAGAGACTTTTTACCCACCCGGCATAATTTGCAGAGAAAAATAGGAGTTCGTCATATTCTAAAAATATTCCTAGTGAAAAAGAAGTAATGACAATTCAGAATAAAAGAATTGTAAAAAAATATGACTTTGTCTTTCAAAATTATTCAAAATGATTTCTTCAAAAAATACTGTTGTTTCCATTGTTGTTGTACATTCCAGTTATATAAAAGGATTGATTGGCAAAATAAATGTTCTTGAAATCCTAAAGAACATTAGGGATATTGAAGTAATTCATAAAGGGTGAGTTTTTTTTACTAAGTATTTATAGAGTTATTATATATCCAAAGTTATGCTGCCTCATCAATATAAAATATCTGAGAAAAAATTGAAAGCTCTTTGTGGCCTATGTTTCAACATAGAATATTCTTTTTCTTAGTTATTTAGTAATGGGTGAATAGGATATATGCTAACTAATGAGTGCACACTGTAGACTATTCCAACTATGCAATATTTAGTTGTTAATAATTATAATATAAATAATATTATTATTTAATAATAGTTATAGAGGGGATGGTGAAGTAGACATATTATGCTGATTTAAAAGGAAAAAATCTCTTTCAAAAATTAAAGTAATAATTTAAATAAATATTATATTTATTTATTTGTTTTTTTTTTTTTTTTTTTTTTTTTTTTTTTTTTTAATTCTTTGACAGTCTTGCCAGTGCTCAATTTATTTAAGACTATA
>CAJVPY010006202.1:0-10742 GCA_910591965.1 Dentiscutata erythropus | reverse complement strand
GATAGATGTTTTGATTTTTCTTTGAATTTGAGCGAAGATATCTTGATGACCACATGGCCAAATTCGATAAATTTTACTTTATTTGAATTCTATAAATCTATAGAATTCAAATAAAGAAAAAATTTATCAGGTTTGATCAGGTGGTCATCGAGATATTGTCACTCAAAGTTTTAAAAATAATTTGATGCAGCTTTTATTTTGATAGATGTTTTGATTTTTCTTTGACTTTGAGTGAAGTTATCTTGACGAACATATGACCAAATTCGATATTTTTTTTTTATTTGAATTCTATGAATATATAAAATTCAAATAAAAAAAAAATTCATTGAAATTGGCTAGATTGTTGTTGAGAAACCTTTGCTTGAAGTTTGGTACTATACGATTACCAGTCTCTTACTATATACTGTATAATATATACTTATATATTATATTAATTGATAATTGAACATGCATAGAATAGTTATACAAATATATTTGTATATCCACATGGTTAATGATTGACAAAACCTAGCACAGAATTTTTTTGTGCAAAATAATGAGATATTTATTAATAAATCACAAATAGAAAATAGTACAGTAAGATTTTTAACCAAATTATTAATTACTTTAATTCTAGATTTAACAGCAGATGATAATCTAGTTTTATATAAAAATAATATTATTAAAATTAATTAAATTAAGTAGGGATAAATGACAAGTAGGCAAATACAATAACCATGTAATGTTAACTGCATGTATTTTAAATGAAAAAATAAAGTACTTAGTCCAAATAATCAATATTGTTAAGTATTATTTATATTATAATTTTTAAATATAAATTTAATTAATAAAAACTATATTAATTAAAATTATATTATTAGTATTTGTCTTTACTATATAAGCGTGAAATAATGCTTTTCTGCACGTTAATTAATAGACTTGCGTGTTATTTTGAGTATACGCATGTGCGTTATTTCAAAATAAGTATGAACTGATTTCAGAGCCAAATACTTTTAAAATAATGCTTATGCATCTTGCATAGTATAATCATTGTAAGAGAGAGCTTGCTATTGTCATTCCGTGTTTAACTCCAATGGTTGATGTTAGAAAGGTCACATAAATTGGGCAATAAATTTTGTTATTCAGACATTCATAATTTATTATAAAAAAGAATATGAATATATGTGACATTTATTTATTGAGGAATTTTGGAGAGCGAATATTATCATCAACTAAGGATAAAAACACACTCTTATTTACATTCTAATTTTACAGATGGTTAATATCAGGATCTCAATGCTTACGCTGTAGATTCCATATTTGCTCAAAGCCAATGATCACAAGTTTATGCAAGCGTGTATGAGTGTAAATGCTCTGGCATGAAATAAGCTACCAAGAATAGATAATAATGCCTAATACTATTATGATAAGATTAACATGACTATGATGATACAATTATAGAAGGTGAGTGATGACTTAAAGAATTAAACAAATACAGAAGTAAAGAGACACAAGAAAAATTAATTGTTACAATAGTAAGATCTAAAGACCTGTCACATAGCAACTTACCAGTAGTCCTATAAAGTTTCATATAATGGTATTAGATATTCACACTAGTTTCATTTCACACTATGGCCCAGGTCAATAATGCAATTTAATTGTCGCACCAATCAATTACAGGTTATATTGGGTGTGCATTAATTCAGAATGTGCATAGGCACTAATTCAAGACACTATATGCTATTTTGAGAGTGCCCAAATTTCAAAATAATGCCCATGCCTATTATTTTGCGCTTATATAGTATCTAGAAACTGAGAAATATAAATTATTATTAATCACTCAATAACAAATTATAGAATTAAAAAGTTTATATCAAAAAGGCTTTAAAAGTAAAAATAATTTGCATTGGAAATTAAATTTTGGTTTATAACAGGCTGAAAATATATGTCACTTGTTTTAGGAATAAATAGACCAATTTTAAATTTTTTTTTGCTTATAGTGTAAATATTATAAACATGAATAGTAGAACATAAATCAAAATTAGCAAAATACAGAAAATAATAAAGGTATTAATATATTATAAATTATACAGTATATATGTATATATTATAAATACTATTAGGGAGCTATTACTTATTACATAATTATAGCCCTCTTTAGGGTCAGTTATTTGAAAATTACAAGTTCTAAAGTAATTATAATATAAACTATATATGATTAGTTATTTTAGAGCTTGCAATAGTCAAATGATTAATTACTTTAGAACTTGTAATTATCAAATAACTGACTTTAAAAGAGGTCATAATTACATAATAAGTAATAGCTCTCTTATTACATATTAATTTATTGCTTTATTTTAAAAAATATTAAATCAAATTTATACAAGTTTATTACTATTTCTTATTTCTACACATTGTATACCTGATAATTTATATATAATATTTCAAATTGTTGATGTATTACTTGAATGTTTTTTTTTTTGAACTAAGCTAATTCAATATCTACTTGAAAAAAATTAATAAACTATTAATACTAGCTCTTAGGCCTAGGTGTTGTCTCAAGTATAAGGTTCTAATTTTTTTAATTCTTAGACCTAAATTATATTAGCTCTTAGAGCTCAGATGTTGCTCCAGGTCTGAGGTTCTAACTTTTTTTTAATTCTTAAACTTAAATTATATTAGTTCTCAGAGCCCAGACATTGCCACAAATATGAGGTTTTTAATTTTCTTTTTTGTTTTAGATCTGGGTTTAAATAACCTAGTTTAGATTTAAATAAATCTATTAATGAACCCATCTTGGGTTCAAATGAACCTGTCTTAAGTTCAAATAAACCTAAATAAACCTATTGTTGGTTTAAATAAATCAATCTTGGGTTCAAAAGAACACAAATTAGGTTCAAAAAACCCCAAATTGAGTTCAAAAAAACCTAAATTGGGTTCTAAAGAACCCAAATTGAGTCCAAAGAACCTAAATTAGATCCAAAACAAACCTAAATTGGGTTTAAACAAACCCAAATTGAGTTCAAATAAACTTAAATTGAATTTAAACAAACCCATATTAGATTTAAACAAATCTGAATTGGGTTCAAATAATCTGAATTAGGTTTAACAAACCTAAATTAGGTTCAAACAAACATGAATTTATTTTAAAATTATTATTTATAATAGATTTTCATAGACATTCATGTTTACAAATATTGTAAAAAATGAATTTATTTATATTATAGTTTTTTTTGATTTTTTTAACTTTTTTTTTAACTTTTTTTTTAATTTAATAGTTTTTTCTTTAATTTAATAGGGTTTTTTTCTTTAATTTGATAATTTTTTAATATTTTTTCTTTAACTTTTTTTTTAACTTTAGTTGTGTTTTTTTTTAAATTAACTCTTTTTTTACTTTAATTTAACAGTTAACATATTTTTTTCTTTAATTTAATATATTTTTCTAATTTTAATTTAATATTTTTTTTTAATTTAATGGGTTTTTTCTTTAACTTTTTGAAGAGTTTACTTCTTTTAATTTAATAATATTTTCTTCCTTTAATTTAATATATTTTTTAAAATTTTAATTTAATATTTTTTTTAATTTAATGGAGTTTTTTTTTTTTAACTTTTTTTCTTTAAGTTAGTGGTTTTTTTTTTTTTTTTAAATCTTTGACAGTCTTGCTAGTGCTCAATTTATTGCAACTATATTCAGATGAGAGCTAAGCTCTCTTGAACAATGCATATATCATTCATAACTACTAACAGAAAGTTACTGCAATAGCAAGCCTGACATCATCCGGCTGCGATAAACGTGCCCATATGCAACTTGTCACACCAACTTGTATACAAGTTAGATAAACTTTGTCAACCCATCAAAGCTTTTCTCTTCATCTTTCCTTTCTTTACTGAGAGTAAAAGAAAGTGATGATCTCATACAAAACTACCAATACTACCAAGAAAACAAAACGAAAACCTAACGAAAACCTAACTAAAAAAAACAAATAGAACAAAGAAGTATTTTTAAAAGAAAAAAAAAGAGGGTACAGTGAGATGTAAAAAAAAAAAATACAAAAAGAAAAGCCCAAGAGCTGACAAAGAGGAGAACTACCTCTATAAAGAAATAGCATAAGAGAAATGAGAGAAAAAACAAAACAAGAAATACACTATTATAACTTGTGCTAGGTTTAAGAAAAAATTTTATAACAGCTACAATATTTGTATATCTCAATTACAATATAAGAACTTTAACATCCGACTACTGGCCACCTCTGGATACCTCTTATGCCAGAGACCCGATCTTAGTCATATGAAGGACCCGTATCTATAGATTATATCGTATATCATATCTACTGATAAACAAGGCACATGGTTGCATTCCTGGGTATATCTGAATTTGGAAGGTAAACAATGCCAATCTTTTGGAGGGGATAAGCTGAATTACCCACTTTTTGTCAAAAATTTTGGAGAAGACCGACAGGACCAAGAAAAACTTAAGGAAAGGACCACTAGCACCCAATGAGAGTATTTTATTCTTGAAAGAATTAATGACTAGTAACTCTTTTTCTAGAAAAGGAGAAGAGCTACTGTACTTGCTTTTTAGTAAGTGATAAACTCTGGACTTGTCGACAAGCAGCGTATGAGAACTATTTCTAAATGACAAGTGCCATACTAGCAATGAGTAATAAACTCTGAAGAAGTTAGCAGGTAGCATATGAGAACTACCTCTAAATAACAACTGCTGACTTATAGTTTCCAGTTTTATGCTTTTCATTGCTTACGAGTTACTGTTTTTTACAAAAAAAGTTTAGGAAATTTTGGTTTTAGTGATCGTCAGAAAGAGTTTACTATATTTATTAGATATTATTATAATAATTATTTATTATTTATTAATTATTTTTTTAATTTTTAGTATTTATTTTTATGTTAGTTGTGAAAAATATAACAATTTATTTAAAGCTGGTAATATATTTAAGTTTCAACTTTTGAACTTGCAAGATAATAGAATTTATGATCAAGATAATATTTATTGGCCTATTGAGTTTTTTTTTTGTAGAGACTGGAAGTTTATGTATTTGATTATGAGATTAAATGCACCAAATTCCAAATATTTTTGTTTATATTGCAATTTTGAATTTGATTTACGATAAGATATGAATCAAGAATATAATAATGCTGGAAATACAATATGTAAATTTATTTATTTATTCTTTATTTATCTATTTAATAATAAACTATAATTTATTAATAGGTAAAAATAAAAAACTACCAATATTTCTAGTAATTGCTCAACAAAACTATATTCCTGATGAGTTACATTTATTTTTACAAATATCAGATATTTTAATGGAGTGTTTTTTCAATAATCTATTGAAAAAAAGACTTTGAAAAATCAGTTAAAAGTGAAATTGAAAAAACAATGAAAGAGATTAATATTCATTTTGAATTTTTTAAATCTCAGCGTACTAATAATAAGTGGGATTGGACATCATTAATGGGTTCTGAAAAAAAACTTTTAGAAAAATTTTCTGTTTCAAAATTTATTTCTGAAATATGAGGAAAAGAAATTGAAAAATTGTGGTGTGAATTTTATCAACTCTACTTACTTTTAAAAACACCATTTCTCTTAGATAATGCAATCATTAGATTTGAAATTAATGCAAAAAAATGGATTTGTACATTTTATAAACCAGCTGAAGGTAGAATTAACTCTACTTTCAAAAGCCAGGCTTATATTGAAAAGAAGATGTAACTCCATATATGCATGTATTTGCAATACATATTCCACAGTTTTTACAACAGTTAAAAGCTCAAAATTTTTCTTTACATATGTTTTCAACATCAGGAATTAAAAAAAAAAATCATAATCATGTAAGTATATTATTAATAGCATATTTACTATTAAAAAAACTTAAATGCTAACTTTTAATTATATTTTGTATACAGTTAGTCATCTATGAAAAATTTATCATTATGATAAAATTTTCATAGATAGCTAATTGCATATAAAATATTATTGAAAGCAGCATTTAGATTTTTCTTAATAGCACTCATTAAGTCAACATTGTACAAAATAACAATTTACTAAATATACAATATATTTACAATTAATTAAATATTGATTCAACTCTATAATATTAACTAAATAAGCAATATACAAATTATTAAATTATTTAGATACACTTATTTTTTGGTGATACAACAATGGGTGGAGGACAACAGAATCAATCAGTCATTTACAATATTATGGCTTTTGAAAATAGACAGCTTTATTACTTAATTCAACAAACTCCTAAAAAAATTCATATTCAAAATATAAATTCAGAAAACAAAGAAATTAAACTAAAATAATATAAACTTATTACATTGTTGAAAAGGTAATTGTGGTAAAATAAATTGATATTGCAATGTTGGTTTATTTGGTTCTAAATTATTAGTTTTTGAAACCAAATTTAAAGAAGGACTAATAATAAAATATATTTGAAAAATTAAAAAAAATTGTTATATAAAATTAACATTAATATATATTTATACATTTTAATAATCGAATTTGATACTATATTAGTTGAATTTGAAATGGAGCTAGACTCTGATAATAGTTGTATTTCATTACAGCTAAAAATAAATTAATTCATTAAAATAAATAAATAAATATAATAAAGTAAATTGTATTTAAATATAGTATAATATAGATAGATACCTTTTACTGAATTCATGTGTATCCATTATAAATATGCAAGTAAATATTCTGCATTGAAAGATTTGATCATTTTCTTTGAGTTCTGATTAAGTCTAATTAAAAATTATTTTATAAGTCCCTTCATTATCAGCCAATAAAACATATTCCTTGGTTTGTGTTAAAGGGTCTTGAAGAAAGTCCCAATATTCATAACTAAAAAGCTGTTTAAGCCTTTGGGTTCCAAATTCACCTTCAAATTTGCATGTATATTTTTTTTGTACTGTATTGTAACGAAAGGTTGGCTCATTTTCAAATAAAAATATAAAAATATTTTCTGGGAAAGCATTTATCAGAATTTTTTTATTTCCTACAGAATGCCAATTAAATCCTAACTATTTTTTAAGAAGTACTATAAAGGCATTCTAATAATAAGTGATTTGAGAAAGAGAAGGTTGAGGAAATAAATGAGGTTCTTTCATGAATTAAATGTTTTTTTTGAAAAGTAAAACTTTTGCTACAAAGTAAACATTTAGATTCGTTTATATCGTTATCCATACTGATATCTGATATGCATTGTTTATAGATCATCATCCAATTATTACACGTGATATCATCGGATTGGAGCCAAATCAGCCCATATATCATGTGTACTATTGACCTACCTAGTAGTGTCCTTCGGACAATAAAAAAATCTCCTAGAATTGTTCAGAAAATTCATTTAAAGTTGTTTATTAAATGAATGTGTTTTTTATACATTTTTTATATGATAACTTCAATTAAATATTTTCTATTTTTTACATCCCATACAAATATTGTTATGAAAACAGTACAAACATAAACCCTGTTCAGAAAATCAACTCCATTCCGAACATTTTTTTGGATAATGCCTACAATAACTGTACAAACTTTTTTTATAAGGATTTTGACGGTAACTTAATTTCTAATTTTAAAGCAAAAATTGATTATAAAATTCCTTCATTAAAAATTTACGTTTCTGAGATGAAGGTGTTTATCAAATCGTGCATAACTCTTGACTAATAGTCAAAATGAATATGTTTTTCATTTTTCTTAATTCTGTCACTTCAAAATTGACATTTGTCATTTATAAATTTAAAACAATGTATGTTACTTTGCAATTAATGAAATTAGCAAAAAATTTATTAAAAGTAAATTAATTTGTAATCCGCATAAGAACCAGTAAAATTAATTAGTAAATTGTGGAGAAATTTACTATTAAATTTTACCTTTTTTGGAATCTGGAGTTGCCCAAAGAAAAACTTTTTCTTTACTAAGCAAACATCCTTTCAAGCTCTAAGTAAAGCTGTAGAGATGTTTCTTGCGATAAAAATGGCGGTTAAAAAGGTAAAATCTGCCTAGTGGATCGCGAGATATAAGCACTTTAGTCTTCGCAACTATATGTTTTCTTCTTTATAAATAAAGAAGGAAACATATAGTTGCGAAGACTAAAAATGCTTATATCTCGTGATCCACTAGGCAGATTTTAACGTTTTAATCGCCATTTTGATCGCAGAAAACACCTATACAACTTTACTTAGAGTTTGAAAAGATGTTTACTTAGTAAAGAAAAAAGATTTTCTTTGAGCAACTCCAGATTCCAAAAAAGGCAAAATTTATATAGTAAACATATCTCCACTTTTTACTATGTTTTGTCACTGGTTCTTAGGCGGATCACGAATTAAGCTATTTATTTCCTATCTGGTCTGTTATAGCGATTCTCAGTGCAATCAATATTGCTAATTATTTCATGATAATCAATGTTTCAGTTCCTATTACTCATTATCTACCTTATCTACTGTATATCTAATAAAGTTATTCCTGGCTCTCATCCCAGCCAGCTTCGCCCATACACGGAAACATGTGACAATGTTTTTCAAAATTAATTTACTATACTTGTCATGCCAGGTCTTTAATATGGTATCAGTAACTAATATAACACCTTATCGTTATGTAATGTCAACTTTTGGTAATATATTGCTTATTTTGGTTAGTTATCAATTTATTTGAATTGATGTAAAGCCAACAAAATCAAATATACTAAACAGGGAAAATCAGAGACAGAAACCAGACCAAACTTGTTTAATCAAGTTGAATCGATAAATATCGAGAGACAATTTTCCCAATATGTATCTGTTATCTGGCAAACTCATATGATCATGAAAAAATTTCTATTTGTTATTTTTTTCATGTATTATAATATAATTATGTTATTCCAGTATTCAAAAAAAAAACTCAGCGAGCCACTTCCTACCAATCATGATCATAAATTGCCAGATAACACCAATATTGGACAAATTGTTGAATATGGTAATTTGACAAATAATTGTCTACATATGCCACTTTGCGACATGTGCTCATTTGCCAAGTTACTATTATTTAACAATTTTTGCCCAATATTGTCTTACCAATACATATCAGAAAACTTTCTCCTGGCATACACCTGATATTTATTGATGCAACCTGTAAACTTCAGGTGAGTATAATTGCCATGAGAATAAAGAAAATTCATAAGAAGTGCCAAGCAAACTTCATTGCAATCTATGATCCAAGCTCTATATAATATAAACAGTTATTTTATAAATATTAATATAACTGTAATTACCAAAATCACTGATGGCCAGCCTAAATAATGCAAGCAGGAAACTATTGCTAGTGCTTAGCCACACAAACAACTGCTTATAGTAAGCCCCAACACTATATTAATTACTATTTTTGAAAGATTATCCTGTATTAGTTTAAAGTTTAACTCAGTATATGTATCAGTTCGTCAAAGAAAAACCTGTTATCAGGCTTTCAATTATATAGCTGTTTATAAAAACTCTATAGTGATAATAGATTTTCTATAAATAGCTAACTATATACAAAATATGTATAATTAAAAGCCCAATAAAAGGCTTTTTTTCAACAATACATATTAACCAAAATTTTTAATATAAAAAGCAGAAAATTTTGGTTTTTTCATTTCATAAAGCTCATTCATGTATAAGAAAACAAATATTACTAATTACTAATTATTTATTAAAAATTTTTTATCTATATATATATTAAATAAGTAATTACGGCACTTCTCTACATATTATTATTTTTTATTAATTATCTAGTAGCGTACCAGGTGGGTTCTGGTATGCTGGGCGGGTGGTGGGCCGTTGCAGGTAAATTAAAATAAACTATTATAATTATAGTATTTAACTATTTATTAACTATTTATTAATTATTTAAATTTTTTTATATATAAATATGAATATATATATTTTGAATTAATTGGATATTTTGTGGATTTTCGTAGAAACTAAATGGTAAGAAATTTTAAATTCAACATTCAAAAAAAATTATACAAGAATGAGCTTTTTATAAATAAATAAATAAATATAAATATAAATCTATAAATAAATCGTGTTTGGCAAAATTTGATTCAAATAAATGTTTAATTTTGTCAAACACTAAATACATATTTCAAATTTGAATTGTACAATTTTGCTGTATTGTAAAACAATACCCATATGACAGTGTTGTCACTCAGAACAACTAAATTTGTCCGTCAGACAAATTTATCAAACAACCAATCATCAGTCTTTGATTCCAAATCCACTTATCGTTATGTTGAAGCTGACCCAATATCAATTAAAATATTGCCAAAAAAACAGGCCTTCAGCTTTAAATACCAATATGCTTCTACTAAACTAAACTGAAAATCCAGTTCCGATCAACTTTTAGACAAACACTTCAAAGATACCACATTTCACCGATAAAGTTTATTTTACAGATGATTAGTTTACAGAATAGTTTGTTTCATTGACAGTATATTTTACTAACAGCCCATTTCACAGACAAAGTAATTTGAGTTATTGTCGTTATGGTTAGGTTTAGAATTAATGATTAGTGCAATTTATAAAAAAATTTCTGTGAAATGAGCTGTCGATAAAACATACTGTCTACAAAATGATTTTTTTTAATTAAAATTTAATCGTTTGTAAAATAGGCTTGTCAGTGAGTGATTATCGGTGAAATAATATGGACCTCTGAAAATCCAATTGGTAATATATAGCTTTTTAATTTATTACTTTTATTGTGAACTATCATTAATGTG
>CAJVPY010006201.1:0-10742 GCA_910591965.1 Dentiscutata erythropus | reverse complement strand
TAGTTACACAAAAAAATTCACATATAAAATTTGATATACATCTATACATAGTTTTGATTTACATAGTATACCGCACACCCCAGTGTTAGGTGTGTAGATAGTGCATCAGGGATGTGTCAAGTGTAATCCAGATTTATATGAGGAGATAGGGTATGTAATGGCCTATTAAAATCAAACATAGGCAGGGTCACTAATGATCATCACTAATTGCAGATTTTCTATGGGTATTAATGCACATATATCAATCTTATTAAAACAAAAAATTACATTTATTGAAATAAATAATTAACTAAATATAATACTTTTGTTTTAAATTGAACCTCAAGACTAGCTCTACAATAAAATAGAGCTATTTTTTTAATATTTTTATAAAAATATTTAAAACACTAATAATTAGTGTTTTTGGTTTTGGTTATTAGTATTTTTTTACTTTTTTTAAAATAAATATTTAAAAATAGCTCTATTTCGATATAAAGCTAGTTTAGAGCTTCAATTTAAAAAAAATAATGCATTATTTAATTAATTATTTATTTCAAAAAATGTAATTTTATTTATAGTGATGATCATATTAATGTGAGGTTTGATTTACAATATCAATTATATTAGATTATACAAACTTCCTAAGTTGGGTTAATTTTTATTAAAAAAATCAATTATTTACTATTCTGGTTACTTTTTTTTAGATATCTATAAAATTTTTATGCATTTTTACTTATAAAATTTTCGAAATTAAAATTAAAACCCAAATTGCTGATAAATTTTATATTATAAACCTATTAAATTAACTTTTTTTTTCAAACAATTCATCAAATAATTTGTCTGCAGCTACTTTACTGTATTATTCGAATTATTTAAGTTTGCATTCTTTAATTAATTCCGGGCAATGCTTAAATCCTCCTTTGAGAAGAAAATATCCTTTATATTTGCTGTTGCTAAACAAAGTTTTGATTTTTTTGTTTCTTCAGTTATATTTGGATGGCATTTAAGGTCAAATTTATTAAAAAGTTCCTCAATTTGCTGTTGATGGACAATAATATAATATATGCGATGCTTTATAAATTCATATAGTAATAAATATTTATAAACAGGTTCTGTTTTTGAATTTGCAAACTCAATAAATTCATTTAAAAATATTGAATCTTCTAAAGCTTCATATAATCCAAAATCTTAAATTTCTGTATTTAAATCAATTTCAGCCTCAAGTTCTTTAATATAGTATTCTTCTTTTGTTGTAGGATTATGATCTAATGAACATTTAAAATAACTCTAGCATAAGCTAAAGCAAACTCATATCCATTATTTCCTCCTAATTGACATATATTTAAAGGTAATTGTAACCATATACCAAGCCATTTTTCTAAAGACTCAAGTGCTGCTTCTACTCCTGAAGTTAATCCATCAACTAAAATTTGAAATTCTGTATTATTTAAACTATTCATTCCATTTAAAAGCTCATCTTTAAAAAATGAATAAATATTATTTATAATATTTGTGATATCTTCTATCCATTGCATAACAGCATCTGGCATTTCATAAGCTCTTCTTCCTGGAGGAAGTGTAGTTAGTTTATTATCTTTTTCTAATATTCTGGGAGTTGAATCAAATCCTGCTAAAAAATTCATCATTGGTTTATATATTATTTCTCCAAATTTTACTAAGCATTCTATTTGTATTTTAAGCAAAGGATCTTTAAGCCAACTATCTAATAATTCCTATTTTGAAATATATTGTTTAGGTGAATTTTTAGAAATTTTAAGCTTTTCTATAAACCATTTAGTAAATATTTTATTGATTCTCATCTTTCAACTAATTGTCATGCTGCATATAACTTATATAACCAGCACTGTCTAAGAGGCTTTTGAAATTTAGTATATTGTAATCCAAGAAGTTTTTTATACATATCTGATATAAAAGAAGCTTTGATACTCATTGAATTTTCTTTTTTGCTTTCATCATATCCATTATGAAGTTGCCAAATTAAATGAAGTAAATTAAATGTATGTTTTTGAGTAGAATATCCAGTATTAACATTTAATTTACCAAATGTAGAATTTTCAAAATGAGTTATTATAAGATGTGCTGAATGCATACCACATGATATTCAAAATGAATTTGATAATGGTTTGTTATTAAATAATGTAACAGCACCACCTTAATAACCTGACATATAGTTAGTATTGTCAGTTATCCAAGTAAAACAATTTTTAGGATTTATTTTATAAGTATTACAAGTTTCAGCAACTCTATTAGTAATAGTAGATCCACTACAATTTGATATATCTTTCATTTCTAATAAAGTTGCTTGTGGAAAATTTGTATTTGAATTCCAATAAATAAAACATATTAAAAAAATTTTACTATCACCTCATTTAGATTCATCAGCCATTATTCCATAAGCTGAAAATTTAGAATTGTCAATTATATTTATTTGTTGATTAGAATAAATTGTTGCAACATTTTTATGCCATCCAGTAAGAGTTTTTACTGAAAACCATTTATCAGATTCCTCATCTATAAGCCATTCAACTACTGCTTTAGAACATTCTACAGCAGATCTATATAATATTTTACCAATTTGACAAATTTTTGTTGCCATTTGTACTGTTTTTGCTGTATATTGAGATTTGTTTTCCATTAATTTTTGTTTAATTGCAGTTTTTAATTCTTTTTTAGTACAATTTTAATTTTAGAAGCATTAGAGCATAATTTAGATATTTGCTATTTACGAATTTGTTTAAACTTACTAATTTTACTATTTAATGATCTATTTTCACTTTTAATTTTATTTAATTGATCTGTTAAACTATTTATTTGATTTTCTAAAGATTTTATTGTAGTACTGCATTTATTAATATCATGTTCTGTTTGATAAAAAGAATTTTCTACATAATTTACTGCTTTTTGTTGTAAACATTTTGAAAAAATTTTACCAATATTTTGACTTTTTTATATTGCATAGTCTGTATTAAAGAAAAAGCTAATAACAATTCATTATAATCTGTTTGTATAATATAATTTAAAAATGTTTGCTGTATTTCTAATAACTTTGAATTATACTTTTAATTATAAGTTAGTATTTGAGTAATTTGATTAAATAAATTAAGTAATTGAAACTTTTGAATTTGTTTGATTTGTTTGATTTACTTGAATTTTATTAGATTGTAAAATAATAACTTCAGTTTGAGTAGCAACTGTATTAACAATAGATTCAGTTTGTGTAGCAACTGTATTAACAATAGATTTAGTTTGTATAGCAACTATATTAACAATAGATTCAGTTTGTGTAGAAATTGATGAAAATAATATATTATTTGCATCATTAATAGTTGCAGAATCTGTAGTATTAGATTCAATTAAATCTTTATTATTAATTTTTTTATGGGCTTTTTTTAAATAGTTTTGCTGATTATAATGTTTAGTTCATTTTGGCATGTTTTCTTTAAGAAGTATAAAAATCAAACTCGCAAATTTTTAATTAATATTAAAATTTTATTTAAATAATGATTAAAATACATAATAAATTTTGTTGATTTAAGTAACGATTAAAATAATACTAAATTTTACTGATTTAAATAACGATTAAAATAATAATAAATCTCAGAATTCTGATACCAAAATTCCAAAAGCAATTTTTGATACTATTGGGATTTGTTTTTGAGATCATGGTTTTAAGTAAACCCAAAATTCCATTAGAAAATCTGCAATTAGTGATGATCATTATTGACCCTGCCTATGTTTGATTTTAATAGGCCGTTACACACCCTAATGAGGAGAGCATCCTTCTGCATTGTGAATCCTTAGTAGAATTTCTAATTATATAATATAAATTATTATATTGTAGCCAGTATAAATAAAATTTTTTTCTTGACACTTTCGTTCAAATGTTTAAAATCCTGCGAATCCTTAATATAAATGTAAGATCTGACAAACTTATTCAAATTTTTAGCCGCTTTGCAACTAGAAGCTAGACGAGAATCCAAGCACATGAATTTAATAAAGGTAAAAACTTTATGCATAACTTCGGATTCCTTATTTTTTTGAGGTTGAAATTATAAATCACCCAAGTGATTCGTGTTAGATCTATCAGCTGGATTATGATTATTGCTACCAGGTGATTTGAATTAATATAAACTTTTATTATATAATATATGATGAATATTAATTAAGTAGATTCCATAGAGTGAAAGAGTTCTCTATATATTTTTTTTGTATTCTGGTTAGATGATTAAGAAAAACAGGATTACGTAATAAGATCACATGAACTATTTAGCGCTGTTGCACTCAAGACCTTATTTAAAAGACTAGTGACAGATTTTTTGCAACCTGGCAGCAATCATATAAAGTGGGCTAAACCATTTACTAGGCTACAAAATTATTTTAAATATTCAAATACTGAAATACTAGTAAGGTGATTATTGAATTATAACTATTTTAATTCATGTTTAGACATTATAAAAATTAATATATTTTAAACATTTTAGATAATCTGTGTGAAATTTATGAAGCAGAATGTATTCATACAGACTTTCACTATATTATTTTGCAAAACAGAGCTGTAGATAAAGAATGTGATCTTACATATCAAACCTAGAATCTCATGAAATCTCATAAAATTAAGAAGTATAGAAATTTGAAATAATTATAGATTTTATTTAATATATTCAATTGATTTTAATATATTACAAATACTAATACATTATATTTCCAATTTATAATTATATGAAAATTTATGCTGACTAAAATGAAAGATCATCACTTCCAGAAAATTAACATTTAAAATTTTATTTTTGCCAGCACATATGAAACTACTATAGCATATTGTTAATACATGTATTTTATTTAATAAATAAGTGTTTAATGTGGCAGATTAAAATAAATATTGTACAATATAAGGGCCATCAAGAAATAAAAATTTTGGAGGTATATTTTTTAGAGTTAGATTTAGATGTTAGTTTAGGGTAGAGTTTATAATAAACAAGTTTTAAAAAGTTTAATAAAAATACTCGTTTCATTATGATCTGCAACATTTACTAAAATAAAAAAATATTTAAACTTAAGAATGTCTCAAATCATCTTACTAATAAATCGGAGACAAATTTTAATAATCAGAAATTGAACTTTTTTTTTTCTTCAAAATTTGCCTTTGATAAAGATGCTCAAGTAGTACTCTTACATTTTTGACCGATTTAAAAAAATAACTACTTTATTTTTAAAGTTTGAAGTTTTTAAAGCAAATAATCAATACACTAATATAAATATAATAAATGTAACCCATATTTTAACCTTTAATTATTAAACTATAATGAATACTAACATTCTGTTTTTAAGGTATATATAAGTTATAACTTTTTCGTTTGTCACTTCTGCAACAAAAATTTAATTTGTAAAGCTAGTGAAATAAAGTTAAAGCTTCGGCAGCTGGTTGAATAAAAAAAATTTTTTTTATAAAGCATTGTAAAGATTATAAGAGTACTCTATAAATATTATTATTAATTGTAATGCTTAAGAATTATCATTGAAATGCTTGAGAACACTTTTAAAACTCTAATAAAATCAATTTTAAATTTAGATACTTTTGGAACGATACTAGAGGTTAAGCTTAAATTAGATTTTTAAATAACTAATTTTGGTAGGAAATTCGGGAAGTTAGCTAAAAATATTGCCGTTAGTAAATATTTTTAGAAAAATGATTGTTGAGAAAAAAAGGAAAAATGATTGTAAAAATTTTTTTTAGATTAGTTAGAAATATTTTTAGAAATAGTTTTTAATTAGATTAATTTCAAAGATGTATTAATATAAATCATAAATTGTTTTTTTTAATTTTTTTTAATTTTGTCTTCTTTTTTAAAAGTCAGCTTAGCTGATTCACTTTTATTTCATCAGCAAAAATAATACACTTCATCAGCAAACAAAGTACTTTTTTTATTTTATATTATTTTTTATAATATATAATGAATTCAGAATATTCTGCTCAGCCTAAAAAATTTCTGTTGATATACATGTATTTTCAAGAACTAATTCAATATAAAGAAGATGCTATGAGATTAGAATTTGAAAAAAGTTAGCTTATTCTTGAAATTAATAATTTAGAACATATAAATGAAAATCTTAAAAATAATATTTCTGCAATTCAATATAATAATTCTATAGAAATTTCAAAATTAAAAAATTATTATAAAACAGAAATTTCTAATTTAAAAGACAAATATCATATTGATATTTTACAAAATCATAAAACTGAAATTTTGAATTTAAAAAAATATTATGAAAATGAAATTTTAAATATTAAAACACATTATAAAATGAAATTTTAAATTTAAAAAATTATAATAAATCTGAAATTTTTAAATTAGAAAATAATTATAATCAAATAATTGATAATTATAAAGTTGAAAATTTAAATTTAACAAATTATTATAATGATAAAATATTAAATTTAAAAGATAATTATAATAATGAAACTATAAATTTAAAACCTATTATAATAATGAAATTTTTAATTTAAATAATAAAATTATTTCTTTAGAATCAGAATTAAAAATCTATCTATGAATTTATTTTTAAATATTTTTAATAATAATATTAATAATTTATTTAATTTATTATATAAAAAACAATATGAAGAAAACTGTTTTCCACCTACAAACTCAAATGATTTTATAAAAATAATTAATTCTTCTAATTTAGAACCATTTGTTTTAATGTTTTGTAATACATTTAAATCTAAAGATCAAAGTTCAAAATCTATTAAAAAACTTAAAATTAGAATAATGATATTAATGTATCATTTAGCTGGATTAAAAAATAATAAAATTACAAATGTAAAAAATTCAATTAGAAGTTTTTTACTTTAAGCTGGACTTTCAAAAAGAGTAATTAATTTATTATTATCTTTTGGATATATTTCAAGCTATTCAAAATTATATTCAAATATGATAGATTTAGAAAAAAATCATATAATATATATGCAAAACTATTTACAAAATAATTTAAATAGTCTTTTTATTATTAATATAGATAATTACCATGACTGTCATCAAACTAGACTTCCAACTATGACTTCTAATAGTAGAATATGTTATATAAAAACTACATTAATTAATAGTATACCTAATGTTTTAAAAATTCTATTTATTTCTTCAAATAATTATTCTCTTTTTAAAACTGGATTAATTTCAGTCAATCATCTTAATAATGCATTATCTAATAAATTACATAATAATTTAATTAGCTATAATAGTCGTAAATTAGAGTGGAAAAATATTTCTGATATTTTATCATTTTTAACTGAATCTTTAATAGAATCTTTATCAGTTCATATGTATGATGGTACTCTTGAAAATCAACATATGAGAAATTTTAATAATACTAAACTTATTGATTTTATTTATTCTGATTTAAAAAATACAAATGATTATTTACAAATAATTAATAATATAATGGAATTTTCAGATATTAAATAATAATATAATTATTACACCTATAGATTTTCCTGGTCAATTATATATTCGAAAACTTATTGTATATAAATATTTTAATCCATCTTCTAATCATATTCCAAAAGAAATTAATCATTTTGTTCCATTACAGTCATACCTGAGTTATATCCCCACTGGGTTATATTCCAACCTGAGCTATATCCCTATTTTTTAGAAGAATAAATTTCCTTTTTTTATATAGATTATATATTGAGTTATATCCCACCTTAGTTATATCACCAAAAATGCTCTGGAAAAAAGGGGTGATATAAATTAGGTATGACTATACTTGGACCTTTACATGTTTCATTAAATATTTGAGAAACATGCGTTATTAAATTTCATCCATTTTTTAATAAATTATATAAAGATGTTTTTAATAAAAAAAAATTTAGCAGCAAAACCAAAACTATGGCAAATAAATTTATTACTTTATCTTGCACATGCTAGATGGATTAAAATAAGATTTAAAGTTCTTAAAGCTTTTAAAAATTCTAAAAATAGTGGTTTTTATTCAATTTTAAATCTTTTAGATAATATTATATCTTCAACTTTAGATATTTATACAAATTTATTTAAAAATAATTATTTTGAATATTATTATAAAACAATATTTCGATTATAGATACTTATGTGAAGATGTAATTAAAAAAATTATGATAAAATAATGCTTGTTTTTTTATCAGATATTTTACAATGGAATGAAAATCAACATCTAATAATGAATATATTTTTTAATAATTTAAATTTACTTGATAAATATCCTGTTGAAAATTTTCATAGTTTAGTATGTAGAAGTACTACATTTAAATTAACAAATCCAAAAACTCTTCATAGATATAGAATTTTTATAGATTATGAAAAACATGAAAATAAATTTGTTTCAAATTTTTTAAAAACAAAACAATATTTATTTTCTAAACCTCAATTAGATTCTTTAGTTTTTAATACTAGTATATTTCTTTTAAAATTTTTTACAAAATTTTATTAAAAACAAAATGATTTTAAAATTGAAAAAGTTAGAAAAAATAATAAAAATAAAATTGAGGTTTATATTCCAACAATTGAAAAAAGTTTTGTAAAAGGAATTCTTCAATCAGGATATCATACAAATATACCTCCAAGTAAAGAAAAATTATGTGATTTACAATTTTGTAATATTATAGATTTAGATATTATTGTTTTATTATGTGACATTCATATCATACTAGATGTTTTAATAATTTAAATTTTATATGTGATTATTGTTTTCCAATATTATAAATCTTCAATTGAAACAATATCAAATAATTTTAATACATATTTAAAGTCAAACAAAAAAAAACATGAAGATGATAGAGAAGAAATTAGTAGTAATAATATTATTGAATTAGATGAAGATGATATACTTGAAGATATTAATACAAATGAAAATAATAATAATAAATTTATATTAGCAATGAATAATTTTATTACAATAACTAATGAAAATGAAATATCAACAGAATTTAGAAGAGTTTCAATTGATCTTTCTGATCAAAATAATAATAAATCTATTATTATTTCAAACAAAAAAAGAAGAAATACATATCTTACAAATTTAGTTCAAAAAAAAAATAAATAAAATAAATTTAATAATTTTTTTAAATATAAATATACATAATTTATAAATTTCTTAAAAATTTATTATTTTAACTTTTTAAAATAAAATGTTTATTTTATTTTTATATTTTAATTATTTTTTTTAAATAATTTATTATATATTAATTTTCTATTTTTTTTATTAACAATTATTAATAACTAATTACTAATTTTTAATATATTTATTATTTAGAGAATTTCTTTGTACATGTAGTGTATACACACAGGTATAAAAAAACCAAGTAATATTTCAAAATTATGATTAGAAAATCATCTTTTGGCTTCTAACAAAAAAATTCTTTTGTGAAATTTTGGTATAAACTACTTTTACCCCAATCCCAAACTAACCCTTACCCTAACTATAAACAAGAGTTTAATTTTTTTTTGTAAAAATTGTTTTGATTGGCATATTACACAAGTTTATAAATAAATAAATTAGTATCTGTGTATAACAGATCCAGGACATGTCCTCTTAAGATAGATCAAAATGCTGCTTATAAGTAAAATTTTCAAAAAAACATATAAATTTACTATGTAACTTTGAGCTAAGATCTTCTTAAATCTAACTTATTAACTTTTAAATTAATTTTTTGGGAAATATAGAACAAGGGGAGAAGAAAAAATTAAGCTTAAAAATTAAATTAAAATTTTGCTAATTTTGTACAAAATGAAAATCTAACTTTTCCAAAATAAAGTATTTTTCGATTTTAAAATGATGAATATATGTAAAAACATGCTCTGAACAACTTTACTTAGAAGTTGGAAGTTGGTTATCTTGTAAGAAAAATGAGTTATCTATAGTGTTTCGATCCTATTTTCAAAAGGTTATTCAGATTAAATTCGGATCCTCTTCAACATATCCGGTTTATTCAAATTTTAATTCGGATTAGCAAATTCGGATTCAATTCGGATTCAATAATGGGAATCCTAGTAATTAAGTATCTTAGTGTTTCGAACCTATTCTTAAAAGACTTCAGATTAAATTTGGATCTTCTTTAGTATTCGATTAAAGCTGCTTTCATAAATTCTGAGACACTTGAAATATTGCTTATGATTCCAGCTCGGTAGCTTATTGATTTGGTCATCAGAAAATTTTTAGCTGTCCCAGAATTATGAAAACAGCTGTAATTTACCAACAGCTCATTTCACCAACAATTTATTTTACTAACAGCTTATTTTATTTCACAAAGTAATTCTGGTTATTGTCAGGTTAGAATTAGAGTTAAGATTAGTGTAATTTATAAAAAAAACTTGTCAACGAAATGAGCTATTGGTGAAATAAACTGTTGGTGAAGTGAACTTGTCGGAGAATTATAGTAGCATTCGAATTTTACAGTAATTCAGATCACAGTATATATATCTAGAATAAGGATCCGTATAATTCTTATTCTTAATCTGATATTTATTACAGATCTATCCATTAAAATAAACAGATTAGGATATCTGTATTTAATCCGAATTATCAGATCAATTCAAATTGTCAGATTATGGATTGAAACACTAGTTATCTATATACTAAAGTTAAAAATTCCAGTTTTTATATATCAGTCACACGATATGTCACATATAATTTTTTTATATATGAAATTATAATAAAAAACATATAAAATTACTATGAACTTTGCAGCTTTGATGTTTTTCGAT
>CAJVPY010006200.1:0-10744 GCA_910591965.1 Dentiscutata erythropus | reverse complement strand
TTGATGCTGATTATCATAATGTGCTATTTGGGCATCTCGATATTCTCGAACCCATTCACCAGCAATTCCGGTCATATTGATTTTAGCTAAATCACGTTTTCGAGCTTCACTCCATCTATTAGCTTTTGCAGCTCATTCAAATTCTTCTAACCAGTCAAGGGGGTCTTGGGTGCCATCACCTGAAAAAGGTTCTACTTTAATCAGATTTTTTTCACCTGCTCCTTCTTTTTCCATTGTCTTGATGAGACGAGTTATAGCTTGTGCAGCTTCGATTATTGATTCCTTGTTAATAGGTTCTTTGTTAATATTAGGTTTTTGGTCAAGTTCTTCTTCTGGTTCAAGATTTTCTTCTTCACATATTAAGTTTTCTCCTTGCTCAGGGTTTTCTTCGTTACGTATTAAATTTTCTCCTTGTTCGGGGTTCTCTTCTTGATTAGGATTTTCTTCTTGATCAGAGCCTTCTTCTTGGTTTTGAATAGTAGTAGTTTCCAATGCTTCGTCCTCTAATCCATAATCAGGTATTGGGAATTGTTGAAGTTGATTTAAAATATTTTCAGCGTCTTGATCAAAATCTCTAGCTTGTTAATTTAATGCATATTCGGTTGGGAATTCGAGAGGTGTATGAGATGTACTAGCAAAGGAAATTTCTTGAATGTGATTTGGGTGAATTCTATGAATATAAGGTGGTCGATATTGGTACTGTCTTTGATTGGTAGTGTGAATAGTTAATGCGGGGTTCCTTCTGTATGGAGATTGATAAGGCTAAAAAGGTGAATTATTGTGTATTCTATTATCACCACTATAAGGTTCTAAAGTTTCTGCAATTTGTCGAGTAGGATTTATCACAAAGGGTCCAGCAATAGTAATATTAGGATTAGTATAATTAGTAATAGTAATTTCTCATTGTGAAATATGATATGTAGCTTGGCCTAAAATTGAAGGAAAATTTTGATATACAATAGGTTCTGTAATTATCCTTCCATAATCAGGATTATCAATATAATTATCGTAGTGATTTCTATTAGCGAAGGGGGCTTCAGGTATATTACTGAAATAGGTGTATCTTTAGAATAATGCAAGAACAATATCTATGACATTGCCAATATCTTGAGTATAATGGCAACTAAAAATAATATTTCTAGCAGCAATCCGAGCTTCAACTGGATTATATGTAGTTCCTAATACAAAGAAATTTGTTTGGGTATTGCGAGTGTAGGATTCAACGTGATAAGTTTCAGAATACCACTCCTAGAAAATTCCTAGTGGAGTACGAGGGCTTGTTCGCAGAGGTGAAGAGCAAATATAACAAGATAGATTAGGTGCATTATATTGAAGTATGTTAACAGCAAGAGCAGAAAAATTTGTATGTTGGGCATCATGATTAATAATATTCTGGTATGAAATCTAGTTACAGGATCTCCCATAAAAGAAAATAAACTTCGAGCAGTTTAGTAGTAATGCAATTTGCAAATAGAAAATTATCTTCCAGAAATAATTATAATGAGATAGATAATAAAAATGATAAATAATATAATAATAGAAAGAATAATATGTGCGTGAAGAAAAAGATTTAAATAATTATAACAAGTAATGACGTCAAAGTAACAATTCCAAATACAATTTAATTTAGCATACAATAATAATAATTTAATTTAATCTGCCGGCTACTTGCAAGAGGTAAAGCATAAACTCTTCAAGTTTTACAATAAAGTTAATAGTTTTATACCTTTAATAATTTAATTTCAATATTGCTTTTTCAGTGGCCAATTCTGCAATAATTTCAAAAAAAAGTTGGAATTCAAAAGAGGCAATTCAAAAGAGATAATTCCTAGGAAAGACTTGATAAAATCTGCTATGATTTTATACTTGTCGGCTAGAAACTTAATCAACAAAGGTGGTTTATTTTTAAGAAGAGGTTGGGGTAGGGTTTGGATTTCCAGTTAAATGTTTTGGCTTTCCGCCAGGAGGCACCAAAATGTTACAATGCTATAGCCTTCTTGGTATTGTTATAGCAAAGTAACAAGGTCACCTGGTGCAGTGATATACTTTATGAATATACACAGAGTGAATGTGAAGTGTATACTTTTTACTTCACGGCAGGAGGCAAACGGTTTCAGATAATAACAGTTTATAAAGATAATATTTATTAATAACAGATTCACAGTAATATCCTTTACTATAGAAATAACCTAAAGAAAGAACATTATACTATACAAATGTAAGAAGAGTAATAAGGTAGTTAGGTAAAGCTAGATTCTATGAGAGGGTAGAGAACTCTAACTTGAGCAAAAGGGACAAAAGGCTCTCTTTTTATAACTTTTTTACATATAGAAGGTGTAATGGCTAAACTGTGTAAGAGGCACTTAAAGGCACTATGTAGAGGCATTCAGAGGCACTTAGAGGCACTATGTAGAGGCATTCAGAGGCACTTGTGTTTAGAGGCACTCAGAGGCACTTGTATATAAAGACACTTGAAGGCACTTGTACAGGGGCTAGTGATTGGTGCCATAATCATGTGATGCTAATTGTCATGTAGTAAAATATATAAAAATCAACAATCTAATTGTTAATTTTTATATATTGTATCATGTGACAATTAGCATTACATGATTACGACGCCAATCACTATCTTCAAGATTCTTGGGCCCCCTGTAGTTCTTCAAAGCGACAACGGTAAAGAATTTGTTGCAGGAATAATCACGCAAATTTGCAAGGCTCTCAACATTACGATTAGGCACGATCGGCCTCGTCATTCACAGTCGCAAGGTCAAATCGAGCGACTTAATCAGACTGTGGGCCGCAGTTTTACTAAGTTACTTTGGGACCAAAGTAATCAACTGCAAAGAAAAGACTGGATAAATGTAATCGATGCATTTGTCACATCGTATAACTCAACAGTCCACACGGCCCATGGCCATACACCATATGAAGCAATATTCAGGTGGAAAATGCATTGTGTCTACGACACTCCTGGCACAACTGGTTTGTTGAATTTCATTAGGGTTAGGCTTAAAAGCCTATGTTAGGGTTAGGTATTAGAGTTAGGTGTTAAGGTTAGATGTTAGGGTTAGATGTTTGGGTTAGATGTTAGAGTTAGTTGTTAGAGTTAGTTGTTAGGGTTAGATGTTAGGGTAGGGTAGGTTTAGTAGATTCTAGAATTATAATACTAAACATGTCTATTTTTAAACAGGCACCTCTAAGGATAATAGCGTCTTCACAAAATCTGCCAATACAGAATCTACTCTTGAAACTGTCTCCGATACCACCACCAAAGCTGCTGTCTTCACCACCACCAAGACTATATCTGATTCCACTACCACCACTACTCAAGCTGCTACCCTTGAAACCACCACCAAAACTGCTACCCTTGAAACCACCACCGCTAATACTGCTGCTGCCGTAGAACAACATGTTTCACGAATGGTAGAAATTCGTGAATCCATAAACGCTTCTCTTGTAAAGTATCGTGCAAGAATATATTGGCAAAGTAGTGTACATAGGAAAAAAACGGCTAACAACACAATTGAAGCTAGAACCTCAATTGCTATTGCACCTGATCACAATATGAACAAGCAAACTCGGAAAAGAAAGCTACAACCAACTTTTTCTCAACGAGGTGTGTTCAAATCGCTTACATCTAACAACTACACCGCAATTGTTGAAATAGATGGAGAAGACATTCGAGTTCCTGTTAACCGAATCAAGGCTGTGTGAAATAAACAGTGACAAAAAAAAGAGCAGAATTTTTTTTTTTAAAAAAAAGGCAGATTTTTTATTTAAAAAAAAGGTGATTTTTTTTTTTGCAAGGTTTTTTTAAAAAAAAAATAGCAGGGTTTTTTTAAAAAAAAAATAGTGAGTTTTTTTTAAAAAAAGCGATTTTTTTTTTTTTTTTTAAGATAGAAGGTTTTTTTTTAAGATAGGAGTTTTTTTTTATTTTTAACAAAAATTTTTTTTCTTAAGAAACGTTGAGGACTTAAATATCGAGGGATTGGTGCAGCATATTATAGCTAGTATATGAACTGAATGTATAGCGACAAACCTTTAATTCTAATAAAAGTGGAAGTTTAGGATTTTAACTCGTTATGTGATTGCCGATAAGGTGTTTCTTATACGAATTTTAATAACGACATGTAAGATACGTACGTACGTACTAACTCCGGGGTATGCCTGATACATAGTACATAGTACTTCCGGGGTATACATAGTACATACGTAGTAACTCCAGGTACATCAGATATGTAGTATATACGTATATACGTACAACATAAATTCGGGATATTACGGGATGTTACGTAATGTCATGTAATAAAACATTAATCATGGGTCACGTGGATTTCACGATGATCCGATTTCATCATGATCCGCGACATTATATAATAAACTCATTTAAGAAAACCTTTTTATTAATACACAAAAGGTGGTTTAGTATACAATTTCTTGCAAAATAAGCGATTTTTTTCAAAACAAATATTTGTTTTGAATTTTTCTGATTGTATAATATTGCATCTGATCTTGAATTTTAGTGTAATCTATAGATCACATGATATAAGTATATATACTTTTGGGTACATATGAGCGCTGTTCAGTAGAAAGGGAGAAAATCTATATTTTGGTTAAAAAATTTTTATTAGCTTATTAAATGAAGCATAACTAGTTATATAATTTTAATCAAAAGTTATATTATGTTTGTTTAATAATTTTTTAAGTTTTACGTATAATCTTTACTATCTAGTACTGTATATAGTACCCGGTATAACATAGTTTTTACATAGTGAAAAATTAAAAATCACGTGTATTACATAATTGTTTACGTTACATAATACATGTAAATAATATTCTAAAAATAGATCTACATTATTTGTCACCGGGTATTGTTTTGATCTACAAAAACGTGATTTTCTCAAAATTATCTAAATGTCGATTTCCCCCCTTTTTTCAGAACACAGCCCAATTAATTAACCTGCATCGCTAAATATTAACTTAAAAACAGATAGATACTTATTATTAAAAAAAATTTAAAATGAGTTCGCTAGAATTTTATAAACTTGGTTATAATTATGAGCATGGCATTGGAGTAATAAAAAATGAAAAAAAAGCTTTTGAATATTATAAAAAATCTGCTGCTATTGGAGCATTTACGGTTGGCGTCTGTTATGATAAAGGAATAGGAGTTGAAAAAGACGAACGCAAGGCCTTCGAATATTATCAGAAATCTGCCGACATGGGCCATGTTGATGGAATATATAACGTCGGTTATTGTTATCGTTTTGGAACTGGAATTGACAAGGATGAACGTAAGGCCTTCAAATACTATCAAAAAGCTGCCAACATGAATGATGCTGTAGGAATATTTGAAGCTGGCATTTGTTATGATGAAGGAATCGGAGTTGAGAAAGACGAACGAAAGGCCTTCGAATATTATCAAAAATCTGCTGATCTAGGAAATGCTATGGGAATGTGTAATGTAGGGCATTGTTATAAAAACGGGATCGGAGTCGACAAAGACGAAATTAAGGCCTTCGAATATTATCAAAAATCTGCTAAAATGAATTATGATAGAGGAATATTTAATGTTGGCCATTGTTATAAAAATGGAATCAGTGTCAATAAAGATGAATGCAAAGCCTTCGAATATTTTCAAAAATCTGCTGACATGAGTCTCGTTGAAGGAATATTTAATGTTGGTTATTGTTGTAATTATGGAATAGGAATAGAAAAAGACGAACGCAAAGCCTTCGAATATTATCAGAAATCTGCTGACATGGGTTTTGTTGAAGGAATATTTATGGTTGGTTATTGTCATAGTTATGGAATAGGAGTCGAAAAAGACAAATGCAAAGCCTTCGAATATTATCAGAAATCTGCTAATATGAATCATGATAAAGGAATATTTAAGGTTGCTTATTGTTATGATGAAGGAATCGGAGTTGAGAAAAACGAACGCAAGGCCTTCAAATATTATCAAAAGTCTGCTGATTTGGGAAATGTTACGGGAATGTGTAATGTAGGTCATTGTTATAAAAACGGAATCGGAGTCGACAAAGACGAAATTAAGGCCTTCGAATATTATCAAAAATCAGCTAATATGAATTATGATGAAGGTATATTTAATGTTGGTGATTGTTATAATAAAGGAATCGGAGTCGACAAAGACGAATGCAAAGCCATCGAATATTTTCAGAAATCTGCTAATATGAAACATGCTGGAGGAATATTTATGGTTGGTGTTTGCTATAATTATGGAAGAGGAGTTGAAAAAGACGAGCGCAAGGCCTTCGGATATTATCAAAAATCTGCTGATTTGGGAAATGCTATGGGAATGTGTAATGTAGGTTATTATTATAAAAACGGAACCGAAGTCGACAAAGACGAAATTAAGGCCTTCGAATATTATCAAAAATCTGCTGATCTGGGAAGTGCTAGTGGAATGTGTAATGTAGGTAATTGTTATAAAAACGGAATTGGAGCCGACAAAGACGAAATTAAGGCCTTCGAATATTATCAAAAATCTGCTAATATGAATTATGATAGAGGAATATTTAATGTTGGTGATTGCTATAATAAAGGAATCGGAGTCGACAAAGACGAATGCAAAGCCTTCGAATATTTTCAGAAATCTGCTGACATGAGTCTCGTTGAAGGAATATTTAATGTTATAATTATGGAATAGGAGTAGAAAAAGACGACCGCAAAGCCTTCGAATATTATCAGAAATCTGCCAACATGAATTGTGCTGAAGGAATGTTTGGTGTCGGTATTTGTTATGATTATAGAATAGGTGTCAAAAAAGACGAACGCAAGGCCTTCGAATATTATCAGAAATCTGCTAATATGAATTATACTGTTGGAATATTTAGGGTTGGTGTTTGTTACGAAGAAGGAATCGGTGTTGAGAAGGACGAACACAAGGCCTTCAAATACTATAAAAAATCTGCTGATATGGGTTATGCGGATAGTGCATTTAAGGTCGGTGTCTATTATGATGTTGGAACCGGGGTTCAAAAAGACGACTCCAAGGCTTTTAAATATTATAAATTATCTGCTGATAAAGGTCATGTAGGAGGAACATACAATATTGGAAATTGTTATAATAAAGGAATCGGAATCAAAAAAGACAATCATAAAGCCTTTGAATATTTACAGAAATCTGCTAACATGAATCATCATGATGGGACATTCGATGTTGGAAATTGTTATTATTATGGAATTGGAATAGAAAAAGATGAACGCAAAGCTTTCGAATATTATAAAAAATCTTTAAATATGGGTCATGTTGGAGGAATATATAGTGTCGGTGTCTGTTATCAAAATGGAATCGGAATTGAAAAGAACGAATGCAAAGCCTTTGAACATTATAAAATATCTGCCGATAAGGATGATATTAATGGAATACGTAGTGTTGGATATTGTTATCAATATGGAATTGGAGTTGAAAAAAACGATAGTAAGGCATTTGAATATTACAGTAAATCTGCAGATAAAGGGGATGCTAGTGGAACATTCAATGTTGGTGATTGTTATAGAAATGGAATTGGAGTTGACAAAGATGAAAGTAAGGCATTCGAATTTTATCGGAAAGCTGTTAATATGGGATATATTAATGGGATATCAATGGTCGCTCAATGTTATCGAAATGGAATTGGTGTAAAAAGAAATTTACAAAAATCCAATTATTATTATCAAAGGTACGTATAAATTTTATTTTTAATTTGTCTTAAACGTAATGTATTTATTAATAATTAATTAAATAGGGTGAGAAAATTGATGTTAGGTAATCTATATTATTATTTTTATAGATATTCGTCGAATATACCATGCTAACTGTCTTTTTTTTTTTAGTTGAATATCGACACACATATGATAAATCTGATATTGATGATGATTTAAAAAAGATGTTGATTAAAAACAAATATCAAATACCGTGGATTCCTTATAGTGAATTTAAAGACGTTCAAGAAATAGGGAGAGGTGGATTTGCAATTATATATTATGCACGTTGGCTCGATAGAAGCCAAAATTTATCTATACCTGTCGCTCTCAAAATATTTAATTCAAATGGTTCTAAAGAATTTATAAGAGAGGTAATCGATTTTTATTCTTATTATTATTAATTTGTGGCAGCTTATGCTGAAATTAGAGTCCTATTTAAACTGTAATAGGTGAAAGTTTATTGTGAAATTGGAGATGCATACCCATCATTTTTAAAATGCTATGGAATTTCGAAAGATAACAGAGGAAAATACATACTTGTATTGGAATATGCTAAAATGAAATCTTTGAGTAAAAATTTTAGTGAAGTATCACAAATGTGTTGGAAAAAAAATTAAATTTATTACATTGTATAACTTCTGATCTAGAGATGATCCATTCTCAAGGATATGTTCACAAAGATTTGCATAGTGGTAACATCTTACAGGATGATATAGATAATGCTTATATTGCAGATTTAGGATTCTCTACATCTTTGCAAAATAAAAATGAAATTTTTGGAGTTTTACCTTATGTCGCACCAGAAATATTATTAGGTCAACCGTTTACCCAGGCCGCAGACATTTACTCATTAGGAATCATAATGACGGAAATATCAACCGGAGAAAGACCTTTTGATGGTAAACCATTTGAAAATTGCGAAGGATTACGACCAGAATTTGCTTTTGGAACACCAGATTGTTATGTTAAGTTAGCAAAACGATGCATGAACTCGAATCCGAATAAACGACCCACTGCTGGATATATTAACGCAAAAGCTACTTCATGGATCGAAGAGCTTGCAAGTGTGGGTGAAAATAAATTAAAAAATCAGTTTTTAAATGCAGATAATATGAAACCAACACCAAAACTGCCCAAACACCCAGATTATATGTATACAAGTAAAATCATTGATATAATTAATTCAATAAATTTCTAAATATGTGTGTTATATGTTGGAATAGAATTATTGTAGATTTAGAATCAATTTAAGTGAATTCTAATACACATAAGTAATATCAAAATCTAAAATACGTTCAGGTTATTAAAGAATTCAAAATTTAACTTAAAATAAAATAAAGCAGAATTAATTTATTAAGTATGTTGGTTTAGAATAGAGATGGGAAAAAAGCGAATTTTATAATAACATGCGCATGAAAGCGCATTAATGCGCACGTTATATAAATGCGTATGATATTGCATGATATAATTTTTTGATTTATATTTTTCCTCCGGAAAATATCGGATATTTGCCAAAGTTTTTCCCCGACCCTTCTCATCTTTATGATCATTCATTTTCTTTTCGGAATTTTTCAAAACTTCTGCATTCATATTTCTTAATTTGCCTGGCATTATACACCTTGGCCTAAATTAAATATACTTTAATTTTCCTATATAAAATTTAGATGGGATAAAATGCGCATGATTCCGAATCATGCGCATTAATGCGCACGATTGAGGAATCATGCGCACGCATGAAACCCACCTCTAGTCACGCCTCTGGCGAGTTGCCTTATCACCTAAAAATATACATTTTAGTGTTTATCATATTAAAAGGATACAATTCACCCCGTAACACCATGATAGCCTGTATAATTATATCATCACTTATATGCCTAATATCTTTGTTATAATTTCCCCAACAATTGTATATAATATTTAGTAATTCTTTAGCTGTTGGACGCTTAGAAGGATCCTTATCCCAACATCTTTCTATCAATGAAGCGTAAAATTGCGATACATAATCAGCAATTTGTGGCCTAACACCTTTGCAAATATCAACAAAAGGATTTATATTATGCGAAAAATTATTAAATGGTGGTTCACCAGCTGTAATTTCCCACATAAGCATGCCAAAGCTGTAAATATCTGATTTTTCAGTATAATGTTCTTCTCTTAAAACCTCAGGTGCAATATAAGGAAGCACGCCACATATATCATCATTTTTTAATGAATATTTTTGAACTCGTTGTGACATTCCAAGATCACTTATTAATGGAATGTTCCAGTCATCATTTTCATTAAAAGAATTACACACTAGTAGATTTCCACTGTTCAAATCTTTACGAACTAGATTTAATTGATGAATTCCAACAAGCCCAAATGTAATTAAATTTAAAATAAATAATCGTTTTTTCCAAAATTACTTCTTAAAATTCCTCCATGTGCATAATTCACCACAATTATATATTCTGAAGTCTCGGGATATTGAGTGATTCCAAGTAATGGAAATAAAAACTCTGTCACCATTTAAATGATATTTCAACTAAATTATAATAAAATAAGTCCGATTTAATGACGAATAAACAAATAAATTCATGCAGTGCATTAATAATTGATTCACATTATTTCTGCTTGAATATCGCTGATTGCAAAATGTTTTCAGTATCTTTGATAAAATTTTATCTGATTGTGAGTTATGACTTAATAAATACTGACACGACAGACAAAAAAATCATGAAATATTATATTTATACTGAATATTTGACAAAAAATACAGCATTATAATCGTACGATCGGATGACAGTCAGGAAATTTCGATTGATTGCAATGCGTAGAGTTTGGAACCACTTTACAGAAACCTATGTTTTTTGCTAAATATGTTTACAATATATTTATTATATATTAACAATATTATAATTATATGATTTAAATAGTATATAATAAATATACTTTGAATACATATTAATAATATGATGATTATATTTTTGTTCTTTCTGCTAACTCTCTTGTAACTTCATTCCTAATAATATGTTTGTTATATAGATACAATATA
>CAJVPY010006199.1:0-10745 GCA_910591965.1 Dentiscutata erythropus | reverse complement strand
TTGATTGGTTAATTATCACGGGCAATCACGGGTAGATCGACAAAATTAACCAATCATATGAATGTCTTCCTATGAATTTAGAACCATAAAACCTATTAAAATCCATCTATACACTTTAATTAATAAACGACAAATCAGCATTTAAATATGATGCAGCCTTACTTTCTCTTAAAATAATCAATAAGTTAATTTTTATTCATTCGAATACAAAATCAATGTTATTATGTATAAGAATGCCCGAAATTCAAACATTTAAAAAATTCATAACTGTAAACGCAAAGAAGGCGTGCAAGATATTCAAACCTTTTTTTGTTCGTTACAATTAATTATGTTATTTAATGATTTTATTACATAATTGTGACATTTGAATTATTAATTTATTAAACTATATTTTTTTATAGGTCTCTTGGTTTGGTCCAATTTATTTGCTCGAATTATGAAGAAAAGTAAAATTAATAGCATACATATGAAACGCCGCCGTTTATTACTACCGTATACAAGGCCCGGGTCTCTTACATTCCACCAATTTCAAGAGCATGCACGTTTTGCATTTATAATAGGCAATCCAGATATTTGAAAAAACATGTTTGATTAATATAGATCCCGTGATTCGCATCCGGGTATACTACACTAGCGTCTGGGTACGTCCTTACGTTCATTTTTTTCTCAAACTTATGTTCGGTATAGGATATATTGTATATTTTTTACTATGAAGTCATTATTAACAGTTTGTATATAGACTTAGTAATAAGGTGTTTTTGACTTTTTTTTTTAGCTAACGTCAGTATTAATTAATTAATTTACGCTATCCAATCAGAATTAATTTTTATCACATGAAATCACATGAACTTGTACTTTTAACTGGTACGTACGTACGTAGATAAATCAATTGATTATCTTTTCGAATTAATAATTTAAATCTTTAGATAATTTATTTTATCTCTAGCACTCGGCATTTGGCTGGAACGCATTTAACAAGGTGCTTATAAAATTCAAGATAAACTTTTACAGCACTAAAAGTTAAGAAATTGAATCGTCGTCATCGAAAATGGCACAAGATAACAGGTAAGATAGGATTCGTTAAGTAACTTTTTATGATACAATACTGTATTATAATTTAATAAAAGTATTCCTGAAATCTTATCCAGGGTAGAAAATGATATGCAGTTCTCATACCCAGATGCACATTCAAACATTGTATCAATTATGAATGCACTTTCCACACCGATTACTTATGAAGGAAGAATGCAAGATAATATATCCGTAAAAATGTTCATATCTATCTGTTATAATTTGCAGCCATCAGATCTTCTTGCTTTAGCATGTGTATGTAAAGATTTCAAAAATATGCTGGATGAGAATATTAATCCGTTGGCTGAAGAAATATGGTGTAATTCTAGAAATCAGTTTACTATTTTTAAAGACAAAGATCCTCCAGCAAGGATGAGTCAACAAACTTTCGCAAGGTTATTAACATTTCAAAATGGCTGCCAATTCTGTAAGACTAAAGAAAAGACACCTATTACATATTGGATTCCTTGTGTACGTTCTTGTAGAGATTGTATGCTTCAAAGAGCATTTAGGTAATTTAATTTGATATATATATATATATAATATTATTGCTTAATAATAATTTATTTTCATTTAAAAATTTTTCTAATAATATTTTCATTTATTAGTTTTAATGTATTTCGTGACACTTTTAATCTTGATAACGAAATTCTCGGACTTATTGCACCCATTGTCCCAGATATATATTTACCTGATATTCAAAGTGAATCAAAATATTATTGGATCAGTCATGTCAAAAACACTATCGCGTTTTTTATGAATGCTGATGATGATACTCGATCTGCATTGAATGACCTGAGAGGAAATATTGAGATTATTTCTCAAGAAGCTCAACATTATCATGAATGGACAAATAAATTATATCAATCTCATGTTAAAGATCAAGGAATACTTTTTGAAAGATTGCTTACAGAAATCGATCGTAATCTCGATTGTGAAACTTCATTTAAACTACAAAATGATAAAGGTTACCAAAATTTGGCACTAAAAATACAAACAAATCCTTTTTTGCCACATGATTGGCAAACTTATAAGAGAAAAATTTTACAAATTGTGCAAAAAATTTCTTGTGATGAAATTACTATCCAAGAAGATCCCTTAATCACAACATCTAATGGTACCACTAAACGAAAGTTTGATAATACACCGACTTCATCAAACATTCAACAAGGATCTGCTAAAAAGTCTAAATTTCAAGAATCATTGGATCCAAATAAAAGACGAACTAGAATTATCAAACGCCTAAGGAGATTAACATATGGTACCGTTCAGAAGTCAGAAGAATCTCTAATAAGCATTCGGGACCCGCTATATGTGTATTTGTCTATTTGTCCAAGCTTCATAAATCCACCTATAGTTAATAATGGATCAGATTATTCCAAAGAATTTTTCGAAGATACACTTATACCAACTCTCAAAAGAGAGGCAGAACAACTTCGCGCAAGTAATGAATCCCCACCACCCTATTTACTTGACACAAAAGGAGCGATAGAACTTGGATTCGGATGCGTCCCAATTTTTGGGTGTCTTCTTTGCACTTCAATTACTCCATGCGCTCTTAAAAAGATTAGGCACCATGTTAAAACTTTTCATAAAATTGATAGTAATACTGAGAGGGTGATTTCAGTTGATTGTGATGCGATGATAACATATATGCATCTTGCATTTATTAAGAAGAAAAAAAAAAAGAAGGATGATAATTAATTTATATGATTTTTTTTTTTTTTCAAATTTATCTTAGTTAAACTGAATACTGAAATACACCATGAATTATATATTTGCTCATTGAATTTGTATAATAAAAATGAAATTTGCTCTAGTGGCAAAGATTTTATATCATGCGATATTTTATAATTAGCAAGAATGTTTGAACATTTAAAGAATGCTAGAAGTTGCTTAGTTTTTAATTTACCAATATAAAATAAATAATAAAATTTTATTTTGTATATTTTTTATACAAATATATATATATACTGTATATATGTGTTGTTTATACGTAGCATTTTGAAATTACTATCAAAAATACAGTATTGTATAACATAAATAACTTTTAATTACTAGTTTATTTAATAAAATAGATCCATCTCTATAATTATACTGTATAGTTGGTTTTGATCATTAAGATACTCTCTTTGATTACCAATATTTATTGAGATTCTAAAGGAATAGTAAAGCACAACATTATTAGAACATGTTTTATAACTGCTAATAAATTATTTAAGTAATAATAATATCCTGATCTGTTGAGAATTAGCGACGAAGTTTCCGCTTATTCACATACGGGGTATTATTAATTAATCCTCCCGTGATCTTGATATAGTGATCGGGGAATTAAATGTATAATTTTCCATACTCTGCAGGATAATGGTGAATAATCTATGTTTCTCAAATTCTTTTGCAAAATTTTAGCTAATCATCGATGTAGCATGAAAATCAAATGATTAAATAAGCTCTTTATGGTTGATTATAAAATCATTTAACAGCTCTTTAGGGTTAGAATTTAGTATCTTGATTAGGATGGTTGTATTAAATATTGAAATTTTTTTTTTTTTTGCCAATATGCAGAATCTAAAACCCATCACTAATCTGTTGGTTTTTTTAATAATATATGCAATAAGAAATATTCAATATGGCACTTAAAATAGTCTTTATATTACAAATGACGACAATGGAAAATGGGGGCATTGGTTCATCATTGATAATTTATTAAACAATAAATGATATACCAATGACCCGTTTCCCTTGTCATCACTCATTTATGAAAAAAAAAAGAGATTTTTGACGTTTTATCTGATATCTCTAAATTGTTTAATTGAAATAGCATATGTCATTATAAAGAATTCGAACTTATAATATATTATTGTTTGTCTCCGGATGCATAAGTTAGATTCCTCTCGAACATGATGTAGAACCAGGACTAAAACGACTCATAGTAATAGTATACGGCAGCCATTTACTGCGCCGCTGCCCATTGCTTGAAGTGTCGTTTTTGATACATCAAATTAAATTTACGAGTAATAAAATTTTAATATAATATGAATCAAAAACAATACTTATTGAATGGCCGGTGTTTACTATGTCGTTTAGCCCTGTGTAGACCAAATAAAAGAACTGCGCCACAGACAGACGCGTTGAAGATCAAAGTTTCTAGATTCATATATAAATTTCTTTATTATGTATAGACAACCAGATACTACGTACCGTATTTGTCGTAAAATGACGCTTATGTGTGTAAGCTTAAATTTTGGTCTAAATTAAGTTTAATTCGGACCATTATTCGAAACACTCATGGATAATAGCAAATATAAATTATATTGGCTAGATTTTAAAATGTTAATAATAAAATTTCATGTAGTGTAATATTAACTATCAAACTCTATTTAACATATGTAAAAAAAATAACAAGAGTTTGTCGAACAGATAACCACATGAAACGACTAATTTAAAATAAAGCTTTAATATCTTAATTATTTAATAAGAGCTCGAGGGTTTAAAGGTTAGACTTTTACCTTTAATTTAGTAGTTAGTTGGTTAATGATCTCCGTATATTTATTCGCTTCCGTAACTATACATGTAGAAAATTAGTTGAGGTTGTGCCGAAAGTATTTAGGCACCGATTTTTCGGTAGAATAAAGCCACAAGCCATAATTTATATGCCGCAAAATCAGAAACAAAAGCCGAAATCTAATACCGGTAGTATATTATATAGTGTGTATAGTTATAGTTATCTGTTATGTAATTTATACGTGACAATTATTTAATTATACTATCGCTATAATATAATATATATATAATATGTATATGAGTGCAGCAAAACGAAAACCTGTAATTGTGAGTTTTCCGAAATTAATTTTACAGATCAAACCCCGATTTAACACGTCGTCATAATTTAACCAGGAGTCGGATCAGAAAACGGAGCCGACAAAAATCGAAATTAACAGGTTTCCGCTTTAGTAATGCTCAAACTTTCTAAATCTTTCCCACATACCCAAGATTTACCATATTCGCATTTTGTAAATGGATACAATTTCAGTTGTATTTTTAGATGACGTAACATGCAAGTAGAGCTCCAATCCATTAAGCATTTATCCGGATAGCTATCAAATATCCGGATTGGAACTCTACTTGCAAATTTAAATCGGTTATTTAAATAAAATATATACTTTTATTTTATTACATCACTTAACATCACTACATCAATCAGAATTACATTTTATTACTTTCGACACTTATACCATTAATTTTGATTTTAGGCATTAACCATTAGTAACCATTAGTTGCGGCATAAATTTTAGCTTTAGGACGAAATAATCCTACGACATGTACAAACCATGATATCTTGGAGGTAATAAATAAAAATGCCGGGAATAAAACATAGTAAATACACGAAATTAGAGATTCATATAAAGTATCCATTATCGTCCAAATTTGCAAAAGATATATATTTATATATATTTATATATATATTTATTTATATATATATTTTGTATACTAAATTTATTTATTTAATAGCTACGTAGGCCATTTGACTAATTTGACCAGACCAGTTTGACTAACGAATTTTTGGTTGACCAACTCTAATAATAAAATATAGTTTTTTAAAAAATTATAGTGAATTTAAATTTAATTAAAAAAAATTATAGTAAATTTTACATATTCAATTGAGAATGCGTTTTATTAAATTAATTATAACTTTTTTCGAGTTAGACTTATTTAATATAAACTTAATACAAATATTCTAATACGTATTAAAAAAAGCTAACTAATAAAGTAGAATGAAATTTAGAACATGCTGTAAAGATCTTCAGTTTATCAATATTTGCATTTATAATAAATTCAATAGTAGTATTTACGAAGCACTTGACTTTCATGCTATCGTTGCTTTCATTTACGGATGTAGATCAGCCGTCGCGAAAATCATATATTCTTTTTTTTTAAAAATAAAATAAAATAAAATAAAAAGAAATTACTAGATTCATATTTTTAAACGTTCGTTTTTATTCAAAAAACAGAGAAACTTTAAAAATTCAATCACAGTCGACATACAGAAAAAAAAAACAGGTGTGTAGGAAGTTTATTTTTGCGTTCTTTTAAAGTTTTAATAGACATACTTATTACCTATTTTGACTGTTGGTTTTTTTTATGTACTTTATGTGCACTCTCTCATTTGTGAAAGAATAAACAAATAAATTGTCATGAAATAGGAAAACCCAATAAATTTCAACTAACATGAAGTTTTTACGATACTGCTTGGTAGCTTTAATACTAATAGGATCGAGTCTTGTTCAAGGAACCGAAGGAGCCGGCCAATGCTATTTAGGTTTTAAAAATAAAACAGTTGTTTGTTCCGTAAGCATTAACATCAAAATTTCAATAATTTTCATCATCTTAAATCTGAATGTATATCTAATATATATAGTATTATATTATTTTGCAAGAATTATATAACAAATTCAGATTATATATATTTTGATGGGTCGAATACGGATCATTCATTGAGCCTTCTTAAGGTAGCTCAAGGTCTTTCTACATTGAAATTAAATGAACAGACTCAACGATGCGTTGACGCATTTTCGAGTTATGCATGCGCTATAACGTACCCAAAATGTGTAAAAGGTGGAACTCTAGTAATAAATTGAATACAGTCGGACCTCCTTAAATGCAACTAAACCTTTCTAAATTCTAAACCTCTCTAAATTTTAAACCTCTCTAAATTCTAAACCTCTCTAAATGCAACCTCAAGCTCTGGCCCAAATATATATCTGACCCCCATAAATGCTATTTTACATGCTATCAAAAGTTTTATCCCAATGAGTTGCACTTAAGGATGTCTGACTATATACAAAAAATTTATTATAATTAGAAAAATAATTTATTTTTATTTTTTATAGGTCAAGAAGAATTACAACCAATATGTACATCAACATGTACAAATGCTATAAGTTCGTGTACCTATTTGACAGATCCGATAGTCCTAAATTATATAATAAGTTCACCACTATTTCCAACGAATGCAAGCTGTTCGGCAGGATACATCTCCACTACCACGACAAATTTAACTATCAAATCTGATCAATGCAACTTGGAATCAAAATTATCTTCATCTGCTACGTGTTTCCCACCACTAGTAGAAGACTTTGTAAACTCTTTTGACAAATCGAAGTCAATAAGTACCACATATTGTTCAAACGGATGTTGTCTTCCTTGCCCTCAATCTTATTTCTTGTATCCTGAAGGATATTTGGAAAAAGGTTTCCTTGCAACACAAATCGTTAGAGCCATATCTGCTATTACTTCGTTCATAATGGTTATATCTTATTTGGTATTACCCGGAAAAAGATCCCATCCGAGTAGTCTAATATTGTTTGCATCAATAGCAATTTTCCTATATTCTTCAAGCGTATTTTTCTCTCTTGGAAATCCAAACGCGATTCAATGCACGAACGATGTAGAACCTAGTACTCAAGATAATAATGCATTATGTAGTTTTCAAGGTATCATAATAATAAAAATATTATTATTACATATAAAAAAAAAAAAAAAATTATTATTATTAATTTTACTAATATTTATTTTATTTATTTATTTATTTATTTTTATTTATCAGGTGCCTGGCTAATTTTCGCTTCATATGCTGCTACGTTTTGGGTAGGAATAATAATCGTAAATCTTCACATTCATACTGTCTGGAATTCCAACATAATTGGAAATAATTATTTGTATCTTCACCTGATTGGATGGGGGGTTCCTATAATTCTTACAATAATTGCATTAGCTGCGAGATCGATTATGTATCAATTTGCAACTTTATGTTTAGTTCAACAATCAAAAGCAAATTTTATATTCTTTTATCCATTAGCTTCAATTGTGGTCCCTAGTTTCCTTATTCATATAGCTACGTTTTTTTACATTGTAAAGGTATTATTATCATTTCTACACATAATTATTATACCATTATACGTATTTTAAATTTATTTTTTATTTTTTTTTTTTAAAAAAAAAAAGATTTCTAGAGAAGAAGAGAAGAAAAAATCTGATGAAACTTCATCCACTGAAGAATTCAGATCATCTCACAAACGACACGTCATTCAAGTTCTAAAAATTCAATGGCGGGCACTTTTATTAGCTTTATTGTTCGTCATGACAGTGATATTTTATTGGATCTTTTATTTCTTCCAGTTAGGTAACATATCAAATGGTCCAACCAGAACTGATTTTCTTTCTGAATGGTTATTATGTATTCAACAAGGCAAAGGTCAAAATGCATGTTCTGGAATTGCATCAAACTATATGCCACCTTTCTGGTTAATAATTGGCGCAGAGATGTCAACAAGTTTTATTGGAATACATTTGTTTTGTATATTTTCGAATGCAACTCTTTGGAGAGAATGGAAACAATGGCTGAACGAAAAGATTCCATCAAGAAAGCAAATAGAAGTACCAGAACAGTTTTTTGCTATATGATAAAAAAATGTTTTTTTATTTTTGAACTTATAAAAAATTTAATGATAGAAGTAAGCAGACACTTAATGTTTAATATATATTTAATATGCATATATATATATATAGTTATATTACTAGACGTAATTAATGTTTTATTGAAAAAGGTTGTTATAATATATGTAATTTTATTACGTATCATAATGCAAAGTACTTGACAAATGTTTGCTAAATTTTTTTATCATTTCGTTTGACTTTTAGTAGTAGTTCTTTTGCATCTGCATTTTTCTATTTTTAGCTAATAGTCAAATAAATTTCTAGTTCCGGACATTTAACAGTGTCTGTTTTTCTAGTTTTATTGTATATTGTTACGGAGTGTTACGGAATGATTAGCACGATCAATAATTTATACACGAAATATAGACTTTATATGATAAGGCAATTCACCTGAGGCGTGACGTTGTTGATTTAAAATTAGTAAAGAACTTAAGAGGATTTTTATTAAATGATATTTGTTGACTCAATAGTGAAGTTATAAGAGGAATTTCATATCTCTTATATAATTTTTTATATAATTTTTTTTTTTTAATGTTAATAATTTTTTATATTATTATGAAGCCTCAAAAGGCTTATAATTTTTAAAAGATGTATTTATTACTTTTTGTTTAAAGATGCTTTGTGGAGTTTTTCTAATTTCATATTTATAATAGTAACCAAGCTAGTATATTCTATCTAAATTATTGTATCTACCAATTTTTGACAATTAATAAAAATTTTTTTTTAAGATATAGGAATTGGAACTATTTAATTATTTAACTGTATTAACTGTTTAATTAAAATTGTTCTGGCTTATAATTTGGCATGGTATTATAAAATTTTTTATGCAATTAAATAATTCTAATCTCTTATTATAAAACGCACCTATGGTAGTTTTGCACTATTATATGGTTTTATATATTTTTCTAAGATTTATAAGTTTTTTATATAAATTTTTAGTGATAGAATTAAGGTTTAGGATGGGTTTTGGGGGATGTAGAGCATTTTTTACTTAGAGTATCGCATATTAATTAGTTAGCCAGTTTTTAAGATACAGTAACACAACATAGGTGGTAAAACACCATAGGTGCGTTTTAGTAAAAATGATAATAATATACTATGTCGTGTGAAAATCAGAGATTCTGTAGATTTTAAGAATCTTAACAATTTCAAATAAATATAAATATAACTGATCGAAAATATGAATTAATAGACAATTTAGAATCTCGGAAATTTTCCTTGTTCATCACAAAAATCATGGGGTCACATCTTTTTGCAAAGCGCTATTATAATATATAAGATTTTATAGCTTAGTATAAAAAACCAACTTTTCTACTAGAAGTAATTTTTAAAAATATTTGAAATATATATACTTACTATAAGAAGTTTAAGTAAAACAAGCCTAAAATAAAAATTTTAAAAAAAAGATTTATTGTAGAAAGTTGATACTATATATGATAATAGTATTACAGAAAGCTTTGTTATAAGAAGGCTATATAAGTAAATTCTTGGTTATAATATACAAAATAGTATCACAATCTTAAGGCTTTACTACAATCACAAGATACCTTTCATTTTTTTTCACTTTCTTTTTTCTTTGGTTAACAACTTTTACATTTCTTTGTCATTTTACTTAATAAGTTAAAAAATTCGAATGTACTGTATCATTAAAAAAAAGTAAAACAGTATAATCAGTGTTGGCTTGATCAGACCACTTTGACCAATTTGACCAGTCTAGTCAAAGGATCTGTACTAGCCAAATTGGTCAAATAGTATATTTATAATTTATTATATATGTAATATATATATTGTATATATTATATTTTATATTATATTTATATAGGGACACCCGATTTTGGTATTTCCACACCTTTATTATTGTTATGAAATTATTAAGATATTGCGATGTGTGATTCAAATACTCTGGTTTAAAAATTGAGTAATGTAATATGACACTTCATTTTTGCTGCAACTATAATACACATGTATTATGCTCGTGATCAAAGGGTGTAAAAATATCAAAATCGCCTTTTAATCGACCACTAATTTAACACTGTCAGTATAATCAGATCAGCTGGATTTGAGATCTGGGCAATAAGAGAGAACCGGGGAATAAATTAGCTACCGTAAATGGCCATATAAAAGACCCCCCTTGATAGTAGACCCCCCTCTAATATACCCGGGTCTAAACCAGGGTT
>CAJVPY010006198.1:0-10746 GCA_910591965.1 Dentiscutata erythropus | reverse complement strand
TTTAGAAATCATATAATTTCTTTGTGTAATGTAAGATATTGATATAATACATGCTCAACCCCACCCCTAAAATATTACGTAATAAATGTCAGAGCCCTTACTATGTTGACAAATTCATAAATTTTTACAATTGATGACATATTACTAATTTACTAATTTATTAAAGTGTGAATAAATTTCATTACCTGGTTTAGGGAGTTTGGAAAGATTCAAAAAGTGACTTGTATAAATAGCTTGTGGTTGTGTCTGATATTTGAATTGTGCTGGTTTGGCTTAATTATATGTTAAGAAATTTCCGTCTAAGTCTTCAATATTTTTAATTTACTTATATAATTCGGTTTTTTTATCTTCTAAATCACTCGAAAAATGATTCAGCATATTAGCTAATTCTTAAGCAGTTGGCCTGTTTCGAAGTTCTGCGTCTAAGCATTTACTCATCATATCCAAAAGTAATTGAGGGACTTCGCATCTAATTTTAGGTCTGTAACCTAGACAAAAATACGTGTTGCCAGAACTTCGTTGTATAGAATATCATGATATGGAGGATATCTAGTAAATATCTCCGGCATAATTATTCAGAAGGAGTAAATATCTGATTTTTTGAATGTATTCCTTTCATTTGTATATAATACCTCTGGAGCAATGTAAGGAAGCTCACCAAAACGTGCTTTAGAACTTGTGACACTGGCTTACATAAGCCAAAATCAGTAATGTAAGAATTAATCATATTTTGATTAACTATATTTCCAGAATAAGAATCTTTATACATTAATTTGGCTTTGTGAATCGTATTAAGCCCTTTAGCTATGTAATATAAGTTATCTACTTTAGAAGCCCAATCAAATTCATCATATTTACAATCTAACAATTTTCAGAGACTTCCCTGCTTTGCGTACTCTATTACCATCATGTATTTACCATCTTATGGGTTCTTAGTCATTCCATAAATCGAATTGCTGAATCGCTTTCATGTTTATGTTGATTTTTAACTAATAAAATATTAGTATAAATAAGATTACTACATTTAAATAAAAACACACTATGATACTTACTTCTTCTAAAAATTCTTGTTTTATGTCTTTAGAACTATCAAGACTTTTTAAACAAACATCTACCTCCCCCTTTCTATCCCATTTATTTCCCAAAATAATCGAATCCTGTAATATACCCGTCAATCCATACTAATAAATTATGAATCTCCGAATACCATAATTATCGTCCATTTCATGTGACCTTCTAATGTCAACCATCGGAGTTAAACTCAGCATGACAATATCAAGCACTCCTTACGATGGTTAAACTATTAAAGAGGTTCACTTTTAATACTAAACTTTATAAGCTTTGTCAAACATAGGCTTAACGTGTTGAGTAGTAGGCTTACCGAGTTGAGCAGTAGGCTATCATTCGAAATACTGTAATAATATCCGTATATACACTACTTAAGAGCAGAGTATGGTCAACTCTTTTATAATGAACTTTATAATTAACTTTGACCTTATTTTAAAATTATATTTAGTTCGGTATATAGAGAGTTGACCATTACATCTTTAATTCACAAAGGAAAATAGAAAACTTACAAAATATAGGGCAGTTAATGAAACACTTGGTGTAAATTTCGAAAATTTTACGAATGTACTGAATAAAAAGAGATTGCTGTGGCTAATTAATGCGCCACAACCTGGCACACACACATTCAAGAATTGAGTCGTATTCAACCGCAAAATTTATTATTAATCAGTTCAAAACTAAAAACTCAAAATTTTTGCACCCGAGATCTGCAGCAACATAACATTTAACCCAACCTCCCACCATTCAATTCATCTTTCCGTTATTTCTGGTTAGTTTCCTTAATTCCACAAATTCGCTATAATAATACGAATAAAATAGCTTGTTACACAATTAAAAGCATTTGTAGAAATTAACAACAATTTGTTCATATGGTACAAATTTAACGTATGCTTCAACTGCTTCAACATATACTGAATCCGTATTCAAACACCCAGCATTCATGTAACTCAAAGTTCTGTTTCGTATGCAGAATTCAATTAGTGCTTTAATATCTTTCTCCATATTAAGGCGATAAACTATCAGACTTTTTAAGGGTGCATTGCAATAATTGAGCAAAATATCTATATATAATTCTGGCCAAGTGCGATTATCTAAATTAAGATATTGCAATGTTGATGGCAATGCTTCTGCAAATCGCTTAACTCGTTCTTTTTCCGGCACAGTAATAATGTCTAGTAACGTGAGAAATTGAAGTTTTTGTAAATCACCAATAAGATCTATGATGTGCGTGGAAAGCTCAAAACTCGAAAGATTTAGATATGTAATGTTCGGACAGAAGGACTTAAATGCTCCTAGTAAAGAATTTTCCGAATTACTGATAACTTTCTTAGTAATAAGCGTTGTAGTAATATGCCGGACTCTGCTAAACTTTGTACTATAGTAGTAGTATCAATCGAGCAATTAACTATCTCTAAAGTGTTAACTTTATAATTTAATTTTTTCGTCAATTCTTCATTTCTGCAATTCCAGATACGAAGAATTTCCAAATTTTTACAACTTTTCAGTACCTTGAGCTCGTCACTACAATCACAAGTTTCTATTATAACTTCTTGTAATGAGTTTTTATGACTTTCTAAAGCTAAAATTATGCCGTAGAATTTTTTAAGAAATAAGAAATCATAAAATCCAGATAACTTAAATTTCCTAATTTGCACTTGTGATTTAATAAGAGCACGAGATAATTGTGGTTCATATACATCTCGAAATCCGTCAATTTCTAAATTATTAATTTTCATTGCATTTTTTGCCAAGATTTTTAATAATGGAGTAACAAATAAAATACTGCTTTCATTTGGTAGCGTTTTCAAATATAAATCTTGAATTCTTGAAAAAAATTCTCCATTTTCTCTTAATAAGTAAAAGATCTTTGATTTAATTCTGAAAAAAGGAGAAAAATCTAAACCTAATGTATGCAAAGTGGCGCCACTTTCGATAAATAACATAAGTAATAAATTAATTATGTGATTTATTGGTGCATCATAATTTCCCCAAACACTCAGTAAGTTGTAATCTAGTTCCGAATTCTGTGAATCGAAATCTAGTTCTGAATTCTGGGAATTGTAATCTAGTTCTGAATTCTGCGAATCGTAACCTAGTTCATACTCTGAGTAATAATCATAATCTAGTTCCGAATCCTGTAAGTCGTCTTCTAGTTCATCTTCTAATTCATACTCTGAGTAACCATCATAATCCAGTTCCGAATTCAGTGTGTCGCAATCTCGCTCGAGGTTATACCATCTTGTAACCTCACATTCTAAATTATTTAGGTCAAGAACCTTTAGGAAACTTGCATACTCAAATATTGTTTCATATAATTCTAAATTTATTCCATATACTCTTAAACCGTGTTTATCGTCATCTTCGAGATTTGAAAAGTATTGAGTAATGAATAATGGGCTTGATTTGGATGAAAATAGGTTTCCTTTGTTTATATTGATCGAAAATGGATCTTCCCAAAGAATTGGAATTGCTATTTTGCACCAAAATCGGTTCACAAGTACGCACGAATATAAGGAATCAAACTCATGATTTAAATTATTGAGAATAGTTTGCATTAATTCAGGCATATCGCCCGTAAATATTTTTGATGCCATAAGTTTTGTGTTAATTAGAATAGTTAGCGTTAGGAAGTTAAATCCGCTCATTGTTATGCATCATAGCCTTTAAAGGAAATACGAACACCAATCAGAAAGATTATTTCTCAAACAAGGTACGTATCTGTGTGTTGAGTGCGTAATCCTAATTGTCACGTAGTGTTATTTTTCACATATCGAGAATCACATCTATGCTTGTTTTTTAAATATTAAGACTTTATGTACGTACGTATATGTATACGTGATTGGAGGTTCAATTGTCACAAGGCAGATTACGTAATTATGATCATATTTGTAATTCGCTATTAGTGCTCCGAACGGGTCGGATCGGGTTGAAAATTTTCGGGTTAGAGACCCGAAATTTTAAGGCCAATATACTAAAATTTTAAATTTATTATAAATTTAATAAGTAGCTGTGCGACATTGTCGCGCTAAACCAGGAACGGATGATTTTGCTAAAGATTTATATCGCAAAACGCGGTTTCCACAAATTAGAAATCGAGCTTCGGCCTATTAAATATGTGCTTGAGAGAATTTTAAATCAATACGAATAAAAATTTAATAAAAAAAAAAATCATATGAAAACCTGACATTATATGACTTCTTTAAATACTATATACCATATCAATATTGCCTTAAAATCATTATTACTGTAGCTACTTATGCAATATCGTATTGGTACGGTAATATACCACAGTTTGAGTCATGGCTCAAGTAATGCTCTATGACTTTAAAAAGCCTATTCAGTTGCAGCTAAAACCGGCTTCGGAATAAGCCGTTAACAGCAAATCCGTATTTAGTTAGTTCAATTCTGAAGGACAATAATAAAAAAAAAGCATTGATCGACATTCACTTTAATTGAGACAAAACCTGTTAAAGCAATAAAAAATACAAGTTGAACGTTCGTTATGGTTAAACAAATCCCATACAGTATAAATAAATATAGTGCTATGTGATGCAATATCGTGAAGTTTACGTGCAGAATTTCACGTTTCATTGCATTTAACGCATTGTCCAATCAGTTATGAGATTTTGCGGACGCACGTCATTAAAAATGCCACAGGAAACCATATACTTTGTGATATTGCATATCACTCCGTTCATGGTATAAATTGAAGTGAATATCCTTCGGTTTCATGAATAATCAATTCTTTAAGCTCTGAACAGTGAATTAGTGCATTTGCAGTTTCTTGGCTTAATTTATCCAAACGTAAAAATTTTAGATTTGCTCCCCACATAGAAATTAAAGAGGTTCTAGTTTAATCTAAGCTTAATACTGTAACATAATTAACATCTATAACTAAACATGAATTTATAATTTCTAATTTTTTTAAATGTAATTTGTTCTTAGATAGTCAAGTGCGATGTTTAATCGCCATTCCTTGACAATCATTTAAACTAATTTTAACTAAGATTTGGCACTTGGAAATATCCTCTGGTGAAATTTTGGAAAATCTATATTAATGTAAGTTCTTTTAAGGAATCCTCAAGATATTTTAACGCTTAATATAATTTATATCATCAGGAGGTTTGATGGTAATTTGTAAATTATCAAAATAAGCATTTGCTCGACTTATGTTTATACTATGATTATATATATACCTTGCTTATATGTAACGTAGGCTACGTTTAACATCCCTTTCCTGGTATAATTAAATTAGTAATCATAAATATAATTTTTTAGGTCGTATCATTAGTAAAAGTTAAATTTGAAGCTTACTTTGTAAACCTCAATTTAGTAATTTTTCCATAGTGAGAAAGTATACTTTTGACTAATAAGACAATAGGTAAGTGAAAAATTTTTAAAATAATTTTTCTTTCATAATACGTATACTTTTTTAACTACCATACTCTTGAAATATTACACACAATAATATTTCTAGCCATCCTATTAGCATCAAGTTCTAATTTTTCCAATTTTTTATGGGATTTTATAATATTTACGAGTGCATCACTAGGAACTACTTTAAGAGCTAATTTATTCATTAGTTCCTTCATATTAATGCTATTTTTATAATCTGTACAGCAACGAAACTTAACCCGTAATGCTTTTAATTGTGTTATTCCTGGCATATTATTTAAGAATGTTGTTGCTGTCAGAAACATATTTAGGTCATTGATAAATAATTCCTCAAGCCCTTTACTTCTCCGAAGAAACATTGCAATCAAAGAATCCATAACAATTTTAGGTGCTAATTTCAACTTTTTTTCATGAACTTGACAATAGTCACAGATGTTCAACGTTTTTATATTAAAATAACGGTTGCAACGGTTCAACTTTTCTTTATTAATATTACAGTCACAGATATTAATAAAACCTTCATGCTCAAGCCACATTTCTATTCCATTTTTGATTAAATTTGTGCCAAGAACCTTTAAGAAGGCTCCATATTCAAATAATGGCTTTGGGAGTTTAGGAAGTTTTATACCAAATGAAATCAGTGGCTTTTTTTCTTTGAGAGATAAAGTGATTCGGAAACCTCACTTTGTAACCGATTACTCCATAATACTGGTAATGTGTTTAGACACAAAAGACGACTAAGCTAACAAGGCAACATGAGAATAAACTATTACAGTCGTTTGCAAGATTAATAAGAATTGCGTAAAAACACTCGTTTGGTATTTCTTTCCTGATAGGTAAGCAGTATTTGAACAAACTCCGTGCAAACGTACATATATATGTTGTAACTACCGGGTGGATATAAATACTAATTTGTAATACTAATCCATCATTAATAGTTTAGATAAACAAAAATTAGAACTTTTCAATTTATGAAATATTAATTAAATTTTTGAACTCAAATTGTAATTCAAATTTTTTCTCAAAAAGATTTTAAATGAGATCTTTTTATATTTTATTTTGATTGAATTGCTTAAACTTTTTAGTAATTTAAACCTATAGTGATGTAATCAATGTTTAAAATTTGTATTCGGAATTGTGATGCGCAGATTTCTGCAGGTAAACTTTTCTTTGAATCTGCGGATTTTATTAGGTGTCACGCATCTTTTTTTGAAAATTTAACTTACAATCATTTAGTTCAATAGATAATTCGGCAATCTTTTGTACATCAGTTTGTGTAATTCTATGTACAGTACATCAATATTTTTTAAAATTTTGAGCAAGGATATCTCAAAACCCACCTATGCAAATTCGAGGATCTTTTTTTGTTTGTTTGTTTGTTTCTACAGATATATAGAACCAATACAAAAAAAAAGTTCATCGAATTTGCTTATATGGTCGCTGAGATATATTCATTAAAGTTTGGAAAATGCCTATTAAATAAAAGCAGTAATAAATTTTTAAAATTTTGAACGATAATATCTCGGCAATCAACTAGACACATTCAATGAACTTTTTTTTTAATTCTACGTATTTCTACAATTAAATAAAAAAAAAGAATTTATCAAGTTTGCTTAATTGATTACAGAAATATCATCGTTCAAGACTTTAAAAAAAATCTTATCACTGCTTATGTTTAATAGGTGATTTTAATTCTTTATCATACTTTGAACGAAGATACCTCGGCAACCACATATGCAAATTTGATAAAAATTCTTATTCTAATTTTACAAGTCTATAGAATTAAAATTAAAAAATTTATCGTATTTGCATAGGTGATTGCCAAGATTAGAGTTGCAGGTAAAACTAATCTTTAATGGGGCCCCAATTTCACCAATCACCAATCAACATTACGTTAAGTGCTGCTGTGTCATATTCCGTGAACTTTGCAGGAGGTGTTGCCTATTATATATTTAATCCGAAACGATGATATTGGTAAAACTAGTTATATTACTCCAGTTTCACCAATATCATTATTATCACCATTTCATCAGTTTTGCCAATTTGGCTATTAAGGCGCACAATCGATGCACCAGTTTCACCAGGTGAAAAGAATTAGTTTCACCTGCAACTCTAGCCAAGCTATTTTCGTTTAATTTTTAATAAATTTTATTATTACTTTTGGCTAATATTTGTACGAATTGACAATCTGCATGCTTGAATAGTTATCATATGAATCCTAAGACTGTGCAGTTAATGCCATTGGTCTGCAATCCGAATAATTGTTCAAAAGTGTAATTTTTATATCTTCAAACTGTTCAAACCAGAGGTGCAATCTAGATTAATACAGACGTTAAAACTGAAATTAATTTTATTTATTGTTCGAAATGTCCACTTGTAAAAAACTGTGCCACGTAGGATGGCAATATCAATTTGGCATAGGCGTTGAAAAAGACCTTGGGAAAGCCTTCGAATGCTACAAACAAACCGTTGACCTTGGAGACGGTGAAGTATTATTCCAGGTGGCCGAGTTTTACCACTTGGGGTTATGTTGAAAAGAATAAGGAAAAAGCATTCGAACATTCTTTAGAATCAGCTAAAATGGGTTTCAAAATGGGAATTTTTAAGGCAACATTATAAATATGGATATAAAACAGATGAAGATGATAATTATTATTTACATAACGAAGGTAACGGAGATGATATAATCTAAGAATTGGATACATATTCAAAAAATTAAAAGAGCTTGTGTTTAGCAAAAATGAAAAATGCGAGAATTGCAATAAATATTAAAATAATTAATGTATATAATGTGTGTCAAATGTGCGATCTGGATATGTTGATTCAAAATTGGACAAGTAATAACAAAGATAACAAATAAAATGTCCTCTTGTACAAATGATTAATTGGATTCCATATAACAATTTAACGAATATCGAACAAATAGGTAAAGGTGGATTCACAACTGTATATCGATCTAATTGGGCATATGATAATAATAAATTTATGGAAATTAGGGAAATCGTTCAACCTGTTGCACTTAAAACTGTTACATTGCAAGAATTTGAAATGCATGTTAATTGTCGTTTAAATTATGCAACGCCTCCTGTTTATGGATTAACACAAAAAAATTTGGAATCTGATGAGTATATTATGGTGTTTAGGTACGCTGAAATGGTGACCTAACTAATTATTTAAAAATGAATTGGCAGAAACTAAATTGGAATGCTAAATTAAATTGCCTAACAGAAATTTCACATAATTTAAGAGAAATTCATGGTATGGGATTAATTCACGCGGATCTTCATAATGGGAATATTTTGAATTTTGATAACATTATTGTAAACATATAAGTGAAAATAAAGACGAAATAGTTGGTGTGTTACCGTACGTTGATCCTGTACTTTTACAAGGTGGTAAAATGACATGCGAGTCAGATATATACGGGTTTGGGATGATAATGTGGGTGGTGGGACATGGACGGGTGCCGTACGATGGACAAGGTTTTAATCATAATCTAGCAATATAAATATGTCAAGGTTTGAGACCTGAATTTGACGAACATCTACCCAAATGCTATATTAAATTGGCCATGCGGTGTTTAGATGATGATCCAAAAAACCGACCAGATGCTTATGATATACATGAAGTAATTAACAATTGGATCCACCAGAATGAATTTAAGAATCAGTTCGAGGAAGCCGATAAATTCAGACCACTACCTACAGTACAAATCCATCTACAGTCCATGTACACTAGTAAACCAATCAACACGCGAGAAATAAGCAAACGATTAATGGAAATAATGGAAATGATTTTCATTTTGCATTAAATGGATTTCAAATCCTCGTTTGGTTTTTTGTTTTTTTTTTTAATCTATAGTAAATTAAAAGCTCATGATCACATTTAAGGCTACGCAAAGCTAATTTTCGCTTTGCATAACATGGAATCAGAAAATTTTATCAGATAATTACTGGAAAATAAGGTCTATATTGGGTGATACCGGATTAATTTATAGAAAAAAATGGGTCGGTGGGTAATCCAAAACGAAAAATAAACTTTGTGTGGCCTAATATTTAGAATATGAATGATTTATACTTTTTATTATATCTATTGTTAAGGGCGAAAACGGCGAGTCTGTCGTTAAAGACCAGAAAACTCGCGTTACTCGACTTCTAAAAGGCTTGAACAGAGGCGGGGATACGATTTGGCGAGTATCCAAAGTTTATGTTTTTATGTGTCGCTTATTGGGTTTTTTTGGGGTTTTCCCTAAACGAATTTACTAACACTTGATCTTTACCCTTACTAATATTATTTCAGGCGCATCGAAGATAAGTACTTTATTAAACTTTCTCATTTCTTTTAAACAATTCGTTTTTCTATGACTAATTTCATTCCTTCCCTTTTTCTCCTAAATCCCTTTTCCGCCACTTTCATTGACTCTATCATACAACTTGGATGTTTTACTACATTTGGGTAAATTATTTCTACATTTCCTATTTTTAACTATTCTACTTTTACAAACCCGGCTCTTTTTCTTTTACCACAAACCCGCCTAAATCCGCCATCTTGAAACTTCATTATCTTGGTACGCCCGTCTATGAATGTATGGTGCCCAAATATGCGGGTTTCACCCAATTTTGGGTTGATCGTGAATGCCAAAATCCGAGGCATTATCATTGTATGCATGATCATCGATCGACGTTTAGGTCACGTTTTTGGTGGTCACGATTTATTCTGCCCGTGACACTATATAAAAATTAAAAACTTGTATGTAGATTAATAATATGATCTTATATTTGTTTTTTAATGGTAAAATTACAATAATTAATAAAAATTTGAATGATTTTCTAATCACTTTCGTAAACAAAATGTCTACTATGGGTGAAGTTATCTATAATTTCTTTTTAGAAATACTAATCTCTTAAATGGCAAATTGTATAGATTCAGCACTTAATAATTATTTGACTAATCACTTTTAAGTTTGATAGTTTGAACAGTTAACTACATATTTTTAACAAATAACGACAGTTAACTATATATTTGAACAATTAGTTTGGACAGTTGATCTACAATACAGTATGCGGGGAATACGGATGACATCAACTAATCCTGATAATTACAATTATCCGGATAATTATCAAATTCAAGCGATTACCCAATTAGATACTTGATCAAGCGTAATGTGAATATTAAAAGACTGGTGCCAATTAATCTATTGGTAACGGGGTGGCGTTTTAGATTTGTTTACGATTTGCAATGCAATTGTGTAATATTTATGCATATGTGTGCATAAAGATAACA
>CAJVPY010006197.1:0-10746 GCA_910591965.1 Dentiscutata erythropus | reverse complement strand
AATCCGTGCCTTCGGCACGGAATATGAACCCGTGTGTAACTGGGTTATTTACCACATACCCATACAATAACTATAATAAATCATACTGTTTAAAAAATTTAAACTATAACAATTTCGATCAAGATCTACAATCGATCATTTAAATGACATCAAATGTGGCAAAAGTGGTTTCAAAATTTCTATTTTTTTTAAAACAATTCGCAAATATAGTGGATCATTACTATTATATGAAATGAAATGATGCTAAAAAAATTTTATTTTAATTATTCTAATTACTCAATTTTTAGGTTCTAACTATTTCCGTTTAAACAGTTTCATAATTTTTTTTACTAGTATGTACATGTGAAACTGTGAAAGAAGTAAATCAACTAAACTAAATATTTTTTAAATATAAAAATGTAGGAACTTGAATTTTTCTTTACATTAATTTATTCAATTATATTATTTAATATGAAATTAGTTTATTCATTAGTAAAACAGTTCCAAAATAGCCGATGTATGATAAAAATATTTATCGTTTTATTAGTCACTATATTATTCTATTTAAGTTTCTTGCTTCGACCATTATCCGATTATTATTCTTACAAAGAATTAGAATCACTGAAACAAAATAAGTCCTTAGATCGTACACTTGGTTTTGATCATATTTATGTAATTCATCTAGGCCATCGAACGGATAGACGTAAAAGATTAGATGATATAGCATCATATCTTGGTTTAGATTTTGATTATTTCACGGCTTTTTCTAAAAACGATGTACAAACTCTCGACAGATTTGGTTCCGCAGATATGAACCTTCCACAAAAAGCAACTTATCTTAGTCATTATTATATATATAAATTGATGGTTGAAGAGAATTATAATAGCATCTTAATTTTAGAAGATGATGCGGACTTTGAAATTAACATTACAGCTATTATGAAAGATATTCATCGTGATTTACCCTCATCTTGGGAAATTTTATATGTAGGCCATTGTTTTGAACGTATTGGTGAACAAGTCGGAAAAAGTACATCTGTTCATAGATTATATAAAACAGTGGCCCCAATGTGTTCGCATGCTTATGCAATTTCGTATTCGGGAGCACGCAAATTAATAGAACTGCTCGATCCTATGGTTCCACGTGGAACGATTGATTATTCTATTAGTGTAGTAGTTGTTGAAGGGAAACTCTCATCATACAGCATTCATCCACAACCTATAGTGCAATGGAAAGCTAGTGACAATCCATCCGATATCCCTGGATCAATGACACTCTCATTTAATACATTAAATTCAACATCACATTTTCTTGGATATAGTGGCAGTTAATGTAAATATTATACAAAATTTTATTCAAATTTGAATAGTAACTCTATATCTTGGGAAAGATTTTGGGTTAATTTAGTTGATTGATGATATTTTTAAATTTTAAAGCTTATATGATTCGGAATTGGCCGGTTACTTTCCTAGAAATTATAGTTTAAGATTTAAAATAAGTTATGTAATATTATATACCTTTCGCAAAGATCTTTGCCAATTTCTATGCTTAAACTAATCTTATAAGCTCGTAAAATTTAAAACGTCCTTATTTTTTATACGATGTTAACAAAAGTGACGCAAGATTGATTTTTAATTGTTAATAATCTTTCTTTTTTTCTACTTCTTTTATAAAGATGAATCAAATTAATCATCTTTGCCTTTTCCAATTTTAAAATTAATAAGACGATCTTTTGTTTCCTTTGTTCGGTGTCATGCATGTAGCTATAAGTGGGATATCAAGGGCATTCGTGGATTATTGTTCCAAAATATTTGGAACTAAAATTTCAATAGATTAGATAATTAAGGATTTACAACTTTTCAAAATATTAATTATTGTCTGGTGTAAAAAAATTTGTACCTCAAACATAAAAATTAATTTTCTATATGTAAAAATCTTTTAATTTTAACTATTTTATTTATGGATTTTTATGCCAAATAAAGCAGGTTTTAAACTATATTTTGATATATTTATTATTATTTTTTTATAGAATTATGTTAAGCAATAAAATTTTTTTTTTAAAAAAAATAAAAAATTTAGATTTATCATCAATATGCAGTTAAAATTTTAACTTAATTACCAATTTATTATGTGGCATAAAGTTGTACAAAATTACATAGTAATTTTCGTGTAACTTTGTACTATATAGTAAATTGGTTATTAATTTTTAAAATTTTATATCTCAACAACTACTGACTCAATTAAGCTAAAATTTTAATTGCATATTGGTTGTGAAAATAATAAAATCTAAAAAAATTTATTGCTTACAAAATTTCTATAAAAAAAAAATAATAATAAATATATCAAAATAGTGTATAGCTTAAAGCCTGCTTTATTTGGCATAAAAAAATTATAAATAAATAGTTAAAATTTAAAAATTTTTAATTTAATTTTTATGTTTGTACCAGACTATATTTAAAATATATATATTGTTAACTTGTCCCTTAGTTAAATCACCAGGGGGTGCTATATCTCAAAAACGTACTAAGTAATTAAAGTTAGAGGTTCTAAGTAAAAAAATGTTCAGAACCCCAAAAACCTTATGTGTAGCAAAATTTGGACCTCTATATTAAATTTTTATTATGTTATATAAACCTCCATTTCATATTAGGATTGCACCCTTAAAAGAATATATTTATAATTTTCTGTCACATTATAAATAAAAAAAATAACCATTAATATGATATATAAAAATTGATGCTTTTTAACTATGGAAACTATTTCAACCCCTTAATCTATTTGACATTAAGAAAATCTCAAATTTCAGGTAAATACTGTAATTCAGGCAGTTTTTAACAAGAGTCTGTTATGATAGTGTATTATTCCTTTTTTTAAAAGAATTGCTTTTTTTTGAAAAAGTCAAGTTAGAGGTGCAAAATCAGTTTCATAACATCAGCTACTGTAATGTAATTCGAGGACATTATTAATCACATTGCCAAATCAGATTTTAAATCAATTCGAGGCAAAAATATCATTACTGATGCGTTTTTGATGGTTAAGAAAAAAAAGGTCAGTTTGCATACTGTTCTCGATAGGGTTCGAAAAAAGAACCACATTACTATAGCTACGTATATGAATGAGGAGAAATCAGCCTCGAGTTCTTTTTAGATTGCTGTAAAGAACAATACGTTAGTTCAAATATATTCAATGCTGCAATAAAATTAAGTCTATGACTAATGTATTGTCATGAAATAACGTTATTTAGCAAATCGTACTTTCAGAAAATAGCATAATGCCCATGGGCATTTTAGAAAATCGTACCTTCTAAAAATAGAATAAATAATACCCATGCGAGTCCCAAAATAACGTAAGTTAACCCTTGGGTCAACCCATGAGTGTAATATACCTAATATCTATCCCGAATTTAAAGATTATAACTTTGCACAGGTCAAAGAATCTTACCATAAAATACAGGGTTTTTGTCTTAAAAAAAAATTTTTTTTGCAAGAATTTAGTCTGAGGCATTACTCTTAAGTTGGTTTAAATGATGCTTTAAAGCTGTAACAAAATTTGAAGCTTAGTTTTTAGATGCAGAAAAAATTTGTACAAGCTCCATTTGTATTTCAACAGACTCTGTATGATAACATCTTATCTAAGAAAATTTTAAAATTATGATATCAATAGCTCTTATATTATTAATAAAATTAAAAAATCACATTTTTGCTATTTTTGACTGATGAACTATTATGCGTAAAATGAATGCTGTGAAGAAAAATGGGACTTCAGGGTTTTCAATTTTATTAATTACTTACCAGATTTGGCCTTTAAAAAAGCCTAATATATAGTAACATATATGATTTCATATATATCACTCTTAACAGAATTTTGAAATAATAAATGACAAATAATAAAATTTTCCCCTGGTAGTATTCAAATGATTTCTATACATCTCGACATTCTTTCTTTATTTACAATTAACTATTCTAGATTATCTCATATTATATTATTTTATCTGTCAATATATCTATTAATATTTTTGTAATTATTACATATAGATCTTTGCTAATAAAATCACTCTTCTAGACTATATAAATCATAGTTCTGAAGAGGTTTTGATACCCTATACTGTGTTAGTACAGGTTGGTTTCGGTCAAGATCCGGATTTGTACAGGTATGGTCCAAGTTAGTACGGATTCAGTGGACCGTGTGGGACCATATATATGCTCGTGCCAATTGGACCATAAATGACTCAAGTTTTGCAGCAGTTTACTAGTCGAATTGACACACGGATAATGATACGTAAATTCACGTACCACTATTAGGATTGCGGCCCAAGCCATTTTTTTGAGTTATAACATTACTACATAGTTTGGGTTTGGGAATCAGGATTTTTACTTAATTTGGGTTTAAGTCAAAAAACCAAATGTATATTCCATTTTAATCAATAGTGTCAAACTTAAAAAAAAAAACAAAAAATATCTATATCATTAAAGCTCTATGACATGTCTGTTACCATTAAAAGCATTCTGATTGGCTTATCTATAGGAGCGCACAAACTTCCAAGAAAAAAAACCAGGCTTTGCTTTTGAGTTTATAACTTAATGGATTCAGCTTCTTAAGTCTGATTAATAATGAAAGAAAAAATTAATATCCATGATAACATTCAGAATGAGGATGCTAGTTTATTGCTTGGATCTGTTATCCATTGTATACATGCTGATGAAATTATTTTGGATTCAAAAACCTGAAATTAAAATTTGAAGATGAAATTGTTTTTGACCTATTTTATTTAAAAGACAAATTTTTTGATACTTTTTTTGAATAGATGAAATTATAAGAAATATAAATATATAAATTTTATTGTTCTTTCTTTTGAAAAAATTTAATTTGCTCTATTAGAGATAAAATAGGCCTTTTTTAAAAATCAATTTCAGTGGCATCACTAATCCATTGGATATTAAATATACTAAATTTAATAGTAAAATCCATTGGATATCAATATTTGTTAAATTTAATATGAAAACTAATCCAAGCTCTACACTAGTTCAAATGACCTAACAGCTAACAATAAAAAATTTATGTGTACTGTACATGTAATTACTGTATAATAAGTATATTAAATTAAACTCAAAAGTCTAGCCTGATTTAATCTTAAATGCAAAATTTGAAGATCATTATTATTTATTAGTTTATAAATATTATTTAAGATAGCTGTGCAATACATTAAAACTATAAATATAGTCAATAATCTTTATCACTATACAAGAGTAGATAGGCACCACTAGTACTTCTATTTTTTGTTCTATCAATGTTCTAACAATATTATGTTCTCAGATAATAAAAAATATATTGTGCTTGTCTTATTGACTCTAATCCATGTTTATAACAATAGTTAACATAATATTGTTTTTTCAATATAAGTCATAATAGCAGATTTTTGATAATTTTTGAAGGCTTTATGTTTATCCTTTTCAACTCAGATTTCATTTTGATAATATAAACATGATTAGTTAACACTTCTATCAAATAAGTACTCAAATCATATAATTAAATTATTTTTATTTGATTTATTTGTTATTTGAATCATGAAATAAATATTGTAAATTAAATTAAGAATTAAATTTCATAATTTGAATCATGATAAATTTGAGTTATTCAAGTTACAAATTGACAAGTCCAGTTACTATTTTTTTTTAAAGATTTATCTAAGGCTATATAAAGTTAATTTTTTGGTTTTCATAATATAAAACAAAAAAAATGACCTGCTCTTTCAGACTTTTATTTTAAAAATTTTAAGATTTTTTAAAGAAAAATGATTTGCGTACATCAATTTTGTGTAACTTTATATACATCAATTTTTTTGGCAAATGAAATTGCAGAACTAGCACCTAAAATTTTCAGATTTAGAGGCACAGAAATTTTTATTGGCTAAAAAAATTTGATGTATGTAAATTTACACAAAACTGATATACGCAAATTATTATTCTTTTTTAAATTATAAAATTAAAGTTTTATTTTTATTTTTTATTTTTTATTTTTTTTTTAAGATGAGATCTTGCCTCTTGTTATTTATTAGGTATATATGTATTTACATACATTTATACTACAATTAATAGAACAGTGGCTTAGACTAATTATCTATGATTTATATCTACTAGAGCCGTCCATGTCCTACTCATGTATTACCTAGATTTTGTGTACTACAAAGTTTTATTTTTATAAAGTTATGACTTAGAAATATATAATAGACTTTTGGTCAAGTCTATAATGATAACAATAAAAATTTTTGTTTTATTTTGGGTTAAACTGGTTTTGTATATAAAAAATAAAATCAGTTTCAACTAGATATAAGACTGGACAGGTTTTTAGACTAATTTTTTTTTTTTCCTTTGATAACCTCGCACTAATTTATTAGAATTTTAGTAAATTTATACAATTAACTATCTAATTTACGGATTAGGCAAAAACCCAGCTGAAATAAAAGTGCCCAAGTATGGTTATCACACTGATATTGCCAACAAGCTCTATATATAGTAATACCTGTATTTAAAAACTTGCTATAGCTTGGTACTCAGCTACCTACATTCGAGCCGATTACATTTTACCTTCTTTCTAGACTTATTCCACCAATGTTCAGGTAAAATATATTTTTTTCTACTTTTGCATAGTGCAAACATATATGCCAATTTATAAAAGAAAACTTCTTTTAAGAGCCAATCTCTTCTTTCAAGCTTATCTCATCTTAAATTTTGGTAATATCTTCCCGAACTCAATCCACTTAAATCTTAGCAGATTATACATATTACCTTCTACTTTTATATAAGACTAACATATATGCCAACATTATGAAAGAAGGTATATTTAAAGAAAATTTCTAAAAGCTTTCTCATAACCAAAAAAAAATAGAAATTGTTCTAAAAAAGAAAACAGAACTTATAAGAGAAAATAAAACAACAAGAAAAAAAAAGAAAAAAGAACCTAAACTGATTTTAATATAAATGAAAATAGATGAAACAAGCAGAAAAAAGAAAAAATTAAGCGATCCAACACACTATTATAATCTGTGCCAATTATATACCAGATGCAACATCTGTATATCTCTGTTGTAAGACTAAACTTAATATTAAAATTTCTTTTGACCCATTTCTGAATCTTTTTAATAACCTAGTCTGTATCTTAAACCAAGTGCTGCTGCTATACTAAGATTTGACTCTCTATATATAGCACCAATGATGACAAAAATTGTGATATTTCTATAAAGGCGCTGTTACTCAGGTACTCGTGTTTCAAGCCACTTGATGCTACCACCAGGGATTTCTTTTTTGATCAGGACTCATTCCAAAGCCCATGCAATATATTCGTCTCCAAACACGTAGTTGCTATCTACTAGTCTATCCAGATTTGGTAAGTAAACAATGCTGATCTTTTGGAGGGGTAAGCAAATCCCACTTTTTATAAAAAAATTTTAAAGACCAACAAAAAAATGACAAGAGGTAAAGAGAGACCACTTGAGCTTCAAACTAATTTAAAAGAGTGTGAGTTTTCTTTTTTATAGTCAAAACCTACTATCTAACACCTACTTAACATTTTTTCGGTAAGTGATAAACTCTGGGCTTGTTAGCAGGTAGTATATGAAAACTATCTCTAAATGACAAGTGCCGAGACTGTGCAGTGAGTAATAAACTCTAAGCCTATTAGCAAGTAGTGTATGAAAACTACTTCTAAATGACAGATGCTAACTTATTGTCTAGTATGTCAAGTGCCAGCTTGTAAGATCTTTTTTTGCAGTAAAATGTTTTTCAGAAAATATGGTTCAAGTAATCATCAAAAAGAGTTTTTCTAATGTTGTGTTTTTAGACTAATTAAATATAAATTAAATATTATATATTATTATCCATTTATTATTGTAAATACTATTCAAATTATTAGTTTATTATTTATATTTTTTTCTATTTAAAGATTATTTATAATTTTGTTATAAAATTAAATTAGCAGTTATTGATTAGCAGTTATTGAAAATAAAATTTTTATAAAGTTTTGTTTAATACTTTATTCCTCAAGATAATAAAATTTTGCTGAGATCCACATTTACAAGCCTGTAATTTTAAATATATCTAATTCTGTTTTGAAATTATATTCTGAACTAAGATTTTTACTTTTGTTTAAAATAATTGATATGAAAATTTTAAGTGTTATGAGTTTATACTGATACAATATGCAAATAAATAAAATACTACTGCTAATTAATAGATTTGTTTTAAGAGAATATTATTATAACACTATAGCACTTGATGCTACCCTATATGTAATAAGCAAACTGGTGTAATATGTAAATCAAAACCACAACTCTTTCCGATGATTATCTGGACCACCACTTCTGATAAAGATTTTACTAGAAGAAGATAACATATACCATAGTTTGGTTAGAAAGGAGCCTTAATATAAGATATAGGAAAAGGAACCATAAAGCAGCAGCTATTATTTAAAAATAGTTCTCATATACTATTTGCTAACAGTTTCAGAGTTTATCACTTACCATAGGCATGGCACTTGTTGTTTAAAGATAGTTCTTATATGCTATCTGCCAACAAGCTCAGAGTTTATAACTTACTCTGCTGAAAAGACTTAGTACTGTGCAGGCTTGGGTGGAAGGTTCTATTCTGGCAAAAGAAAATCTACATTCCTTTGATATTATTCTCTGGTCTTGTTACTTCTCCCTTACTTTTTGCCTTTCTTACTATAATTTTTGAAAAAAGTGGGCTTTTTGGCTTACTCCTTTCAAAAAATCAGCATTGTTTATATCTATCAAATCAGGACAAACTTAGTAGAAGGTAAACACATATTTTGTTAATTTATGAATATGGTGCTATAGTGCAGGCAGAGACCACCACCCTCATTTAGAAGATACCTGAGTCGTGTTAGTGCCCAGAACGAGTTCCAAAGATAAAACAAATGTTTTATAATAGAGATATAGTAATTAATTGCAATTATTATATAAGTTTTACCCTTATACCTGGCATGGACTATAATAGTGTATTATGGCTACCTTTTTTTTCCACTTTTTTTACCTTCATTCATTTATGATCAAATATTTTTAGAATTTTTGTTCATGTTTCTTTTTTCTATTATATGGTTTTTTTTTTCTAAATGTTTATATCTTTTGTAAACTTGGTATATATTTTCTACCCTTATATAAGAATAAAAGTTAAACTATTCTGCCCAGACCTAGGTGGAAGAAGTTTGAAAGAAAGAGAGGTAATCATAATAGGCAACAAGTTTTAGCTGTTGAGATCCAGGTCATATCCAATTGCAAGAGAGGTTCAGAAAGAGATAAAACTTGCTATAGCAGGTCAAATATAAGTACTTAGTAAACAACTGGGTTAATTACAACTTGTAATTTAGATAACATAAGAATTTTGGTATAGTGCTTGTCATTTAGAGATAGTTCTTATACACTATCTGCTAACAAGTTAAAAATTTATCACTTACTTTTTAAATCTGCTTATATAAAATTTTACTAATCTAAACAAGTAATACAAAGCCTAATAAAGTTGAGGCATGACTGTCAAGTATTAAAAAAAAAAAAAAGTAAATCAAAACAACTTTTATCAAAACAAAAATTAACTTTTTTTAATATTAGAGTAAGGGTAAGAGTTAAAGGTTAGGGTTTAACTTTTATAGTAAAATTTAGCAAGAAATTTTTTTTGTTAAAGCTCAAAAGATAGTTTTCTAGACAAAATTTTGAGATATAATAGTTTTTTTAAAAATTTTGTTACACAAAGCTAATCTGCATGTTACACCTGACCTTAAATTTTAATTGGTTAAAATGGCCTAGCACTACAGTGCCATAGCACTATAAAGTAAAACCCTTGTTTTAATACTAATATAATAATGTAACTCAAGTTCTCAAAACCATTTTCCCGAAAGGAGGAAATTGTATAGTCCTGAAGTAAATTTACATACACTTACAAAAAAAATTAATACTTATTTCATTACGGCGGATTGGACCTTTATTTAGATACTTAAATTTGAACCCTAAATTTATTTAATAAAGTAACACAAAAGTAACATGCACTAGCTTTAGATAACTGATGTCCATATAATTTATTAATTTGTTACCCTTAAAATGATCAATTTAGGGTCTAATTAAAAGGTCCAATTCCGCCAATCCGCCGTAATGTTGTTTTCTGATTTTTGTATACGTAGCAGTATGACTTAAGTAGGTATTTTTATTTCAATTAAAACTTTTAACGATGCAATAAATTTATTTAATCGTTAACATAACACAAAATTATTTACTAAAAAAATTCAAAATTGATCAGTGATGTAATTGGTTTTGTCTAATGGAAAACGATATTTGCTCAAAAATTTTTCAGGGTAATGATTTAATTAAAGGATCTGTAAGTTGCAGCACATATAAAATTTATGGCGATCTATATGTTTTGTAAAAAAAAGGTAGTTTTCATCTATAAGCTAACATTTATATCTTACAATTTAATTGGTATTCTTTTTATAACAAAAAAATTTAATTATTTCATATTTTTATACTATCTATGTTTTTTTCCTTTTACGCCAAGAATTTTTGAAGTAACTTATTTTGAAAATGGCGTTTTGAGACTATCGATGAAATCAAACTCTAAATTTGGTTGGCATCCACGTTAAATGTTAAGACTCTTTTTGCATTATAAGCCAAAATATTATGGTTACACATAATTATTCTCATCTACCTATTTTATTGAATATAGATGACTTTTCATCATATATCTAAACTGAATTCGTTTTCAAGA
>CAJVPY010006196.1:0-10746 GCA_910591965.1 Dentiscutata erythropus | reverse complement strand
TCTTTCGATCGGTTCGGTGATCGACATAACCTGTCTACGTGCAATATTTAACAATATGATAAAAAGATTGTTAAAAGGAACTTAAAAGAATAAAAATATTTTAATTATATTTTAATTATATAGTAAATATATTTAGCAAAATCAAAGGTTTCTGCAAAGTATCTTAATTATAACATAAAATGATAACAAATAAAATAAATAATAAAGAAGTATTAAGTACAACTATTTCAGGAACAACTATTCCAAATTTTTGATAATATGACAATTAAAAAATTTATTTAAGTTAGAAGTTTATTAATTTTTGATAAAAGCTTTGTTTTATAAATATTTAACAATAAAATTTTCAAATTTTTATAAATTCAAGTTTATGCAAAAAATTTGTGTCTAAAATTAAGGTTCACACAAAAGTTTAATAAATGTTGTAATAATAAAAATAACAAAGAGCAAAAATGGCCAACCCAATAAGTTAACCCATAAAATAGCAGAATAATATTGTAAAAAATAAAAAATTAAGATTTGAAAATACTGTATGTTTATAATGCGAAATATAAGAGGTGAAATAAAATACAAAGACAAAAAATATATATTTATAATGCGAAATATAAGAACTGAAATAAAAAACAAAGTCAAAAATGTAAGACTAAAATGTAAAACTACAAGGTCATAAGTGTATAATAAAAAATTCAAAAAAAAATTTAAAACAAATAATAACATAAAGTTTAAAATTTTGACAAAATAATAAAGTACCAGCTTCATAGTCGTTTTTAGCACTGCATTTATGCTTTGATTAAAATTATCAACTGTAAAAACTTCATATTCATCAACAGTAAGCTGACTTAAATTGGTTATTTTGTAATAATAATCTGCATGTGCATAACTCCAACAATTGAAATCCATGCATAAATCAGCTCCAAAACAAGGCCCTGGTATTTATCGCTCCAGATAGCCTTATTATTTCTTCCTGTAATCACTTTACTTAATATTGGATTTGATGGATCAGTAAATGAAAAAATAAAACTATCTGAAGTTTCATTGGAATACGGCATCTCCTTAAATTCAAAATATTATCCATAAAATTTAAGATTAAAAATAGAATTAATAACTTCAGTCTAATATGTAGGATTATATCCACCTATCAATTCACCTGTTTCTTTAGTCTTAAGTATTACAATAGTCGGACCTTGAAAATCACATAATTTATGAAATGTATTCTTATCAAAGCCATCTCTACTTCCTCGTAATAAAAGTTTAAACTTATAAGGATCGGTAATATTAGTATAATAATCACTGTTTTTTCGATCAATCCAACTTGATATTGTAGGTTTAATACCATTCGAAATTAATCTGGAAAACCCTCTTTGATAAGCATTATATTTGATAAATGTACTAGAATCTAAATGGTATTGTTTAATTTGTTTATCAATATAACTTTTAAGAATATGGTAATAACGAATTAAGGGAATGCATTGAGAAATTGTTTCTTTTAATACTTCAAATTGATTATCAGACCAACTATCTTCATCAGACAAATCCGAGATATTATCATCATGAAGTTTTTTAGAATTAGCAATACTCCACTTAATTAAATAATCTATTTCTTCAAGTTCAAGATCATCTCTTTTTAAAAGACATATAAGTGCCACTTTATCTAATAACGTAAAGTATTTAGAATTAAAAAGCGAATAAGGATTTTTGCAAGTAAAATTCAAAACAAGATTATATAATTTGCAGAAATGGTCATGTTGACAAGCAAAATTAAATGATGTTATATAAGATTAGAAAATAACCAAGAAGAATGTTTTTTAATTAAGTGTTCTTGTGCACATTCTGCAAGATTAAGAAGTTCAAATTCGTCAGATGCAGTCATTAAATTTAAACAAGTTTCAGCAGATGCTCGTAATATAGTTTTTTCTTTATAAATAAAACTTATAAAATTATTAAAAAAGTTTTATTAACGTATAATTACTATAAAAGATATGCAATTATATAAAGCATATTACTTAATCAAGAATAAATAATCCTAAAAGTATATGGATAAATATTTGGATTTTTAAAAACGTAAAAATCATGCTCCTTGTTATTCCATCGTTCGGATAAAGCTCTTTGAAAATAAAGTGAACGTGAACTTAAAATTGTTGAATGCGCTTTAAATTCCTCAGTATTTTGTCCATTACCAACGATTATTTTTATGTCAAAATCGTTATTACTATAAGTTTTTAAACTCTTTTTGGTCAACTTTTTGCACACTGTATGTATATACTAAAAGTGATTATCAATTAACGTTAATCTGTTGGCGCTACTATCAAATTCTGAAGTCTGTAAATTAAAAATCACGGGATGCATATAAATTACTATATACGTGCAGTGTTCTTTCAGTAAAATCCACAATGATTTCGTGCCTAATTTTTTATAGTATGAAAAATTATATATATATATCAGCACCTTGATGTTGTTTATGGCTTCCCTGATAATTTTTCAGGTGCAATGTAAGGTAAAAAAAACCTTTTACATCACATCTTGGTCATATCAATCGATTTAGATAATCCAAAGTCTTCTACGTACACGTGAATAATTGCTAAATAAAATGTTAACACTATGGAAATAAACCTCTTTGATGCATTTCGCGTAAATAACAGATAATATAAACAAGTTCTACTAGTTTATCAGCCCATTTTAAAAGTTAGAAAATTTTTTGTAAAGATAGTTTCTTAAACTTCCTCTTTTCGGCATACTACATTATGTATTCTCTTGTTTTAGGGCCTTGTAAAATTCCACGCTAATCCAACAATATAACATTTTCTTTACGATAGCATACGTGCTACATTCGCCAATGTTTACGTATAAAAAGTTAAAATAAATTACTAAATTATGTTTTGTCGGCAAAAGTACCAATTATAAACTGGTTTTAAATGCAGATACATATGCATGTGGTTAGATGTAAAAAATTTAAAATTACGCCTTTGATAGACAAAATAAGTTAACCAATGAACTAATCAAAAACGTAACTATTGATATAACTTTTGTATTACATTAAATGTTCTCCGCTAAACTCCGGACAATTAAAAGATTGTACTTTAATTAGTGTATGATTTTTTTTTCCTCTTTAAAAAAAAATGGACTCTGAACAACTTTGGAAACTTGGTTACAATTATCAGCATGGTATTGGTGTTAAGAAAGACGAAAAGAAGGCTTTTGAATATTATATGAGAGCAGCTGAATTAGGAAATTCAACTGCGATAAATAATGTTGGTCTTTGTTATCGTCATGGAATTGGAGTAAATATAAATTACCATAAATCATTTGAATATTGTAAGAAGTCTGCGGATTTGAATAATGTTATTGGAATAAATAATGTTGGTTTTCGTTATGAAAATGGATTAGGGGTTGATCAAGATAATAATAAAGCATTTGAATACTATAAAAAAGCTGCTATTATGGGCTATAGACAAGCAATGGGTAATGTTGCTCGATGTTATCGTAATGGTATTGGTACAAAGAAGGATATTGAGAAGGCAAATTATTGGTTCACAAAATATAGAAGTCTTTTGAAAACTAATAATAAATTCCCAGATAATATCGATCCTGGACTTAAGAGAATATTAGACGATGAGAGATTTAAATTAACTTGGATTAATTATGATGAGTTCAGAGATATCGATGAATGGGGAAAAGGAGGATTTGCAATCGTATATTGGGCACGTTGGTTCGATAGAATTAATAGTACGTGGTGGAATGTTGCACTTAAAGTGATTCGTGATTCAAACAAAAATGTGCAAGAATTTATCCAGGAATTGAAGAATTTTTGTGAAATTGGGTACGAGAATCCTTCTTTCTTGAACTGTTTTGGAGTGTCAAGAAATAATTATGGTGACTATGTTATTGTTATGTATTTTGCAATAAAAGGGTCGTTACGACAAAATCTTGTACAAGTATCACAATTAGGATGGAAAGATAAATTGAGTCTATTACATTGTATAGCTTTGGATCTCGAGTCGATTCATTCGCAGGAACTCGTTCACAGAGATTTACACAGTGGAAATATTTTACAAGAAGCTTTGAGTAACGCATATGTCGCTGACCTTGGACTTTCTAGAAAAGAAAAATTTGTGGAATTCTACCGTATATAGCACCTGAGGTTTTGGTGGGTCAACCATATACTCAGCCATCAGATATTTACAGTTTTGGAGTTATTGCAACTGAAATTTCAACTGGACAAAGAGCATTTGATGGAATTCCGTTTGATGATAATCTTGCTTCAAGAATTATCGATGGATCAAGACCTAAATGTTCGGGACCCGATTGTTATATTAAATTAGCTATAAGGTGTATGGATAGAGATTTTGATAAACGACCTACAGTAACAGAAATTGTTTAAATAATTACTCGTTGGTTAGATGAAATAAATCAAGAAGGTGATAATGAAATCAAACAACACTTTTCGGAAGCCAATAAGATTAAACTAGAACCAATTAAGCAAATACATTCCCAAGACGTATATACTAGTAAACTATATGATACACAAAAAATTTCGGATTATATTAGTAAACTGTCTAGTTCAAACAAATTCTCAAATTTATATTTAAATTAAATATGCGTTTATATACTGTAACATGCACTGTAATAATAATTTTTCTTAGCTACAAAAATTTTACAATCTTTAATCATACTAGATTACGGAGGTAAATGTTCTCTTCTCAATTTATAAATTTAGATTATTATTGTTTACATCATCTATGTTATGGTGGTTTGTTCCTTGAGTAGTAAGAAACTTTGTAACCAATTTATTTTATTTTATTTTTTTAATTGAAGCTTTGTCTCAATGATCATTTGAAATCTGTGCTTTTGTTAATAAGCTAGAAAGCTATGTTGAAGATACGTAGTTGCTTAAAAAACACTAATTACGTATGTTCAAGTTTTTTATAGTATGCAGAACGAAAACATCATACCAAGATATTGTTTTTTTTTCTTATTAAAAAAAAATTATTACTAGTTATTTATTAAGTCAAGAAATATTTTAGTCAAAATAAAATTTTGCTAATTTAGCTAAATGACTTTTAAAATTTCTTTTTTTATTTGGGCAACAAACCCAATAACTGCAAAATATGTATTTTTACAAATCGTTTAAGCAATTGAGAGTGTTATAATCCGTAGTATTTTTGTGAGCTGTGAAATTTTAGAAATTTCGAGGCATATTAAAGCATGAATGTAAGGTATACTTAATCTGTTAGGTATGCCACATTAATCAATACTTGCGTTCATATTCTTTTTTTAATAGCCTTTACGTATTGTGGTTGATTCGTTTATTAGATATACTGTAGCTATTTTTACTATTTAGTATAATTAATAAAGAACAGAAGTAAAAGTACGCACTAGTAAGGTAAAAAATTACAGGATAAGTAGTAAAGAAGAAATTACAAGAAATATTATACACCATATATATATATAAATTTATTGATCAATTGATCAATTAGATTTTGACTTTGTCAACACAAAATCCGTAGGTTTCGCCTAACAGGAAGTAGTACTTTTTCTATTGTTTGTATATTCTGGTGCTTTGGAATTAATTAGTAAATAATCCTTAAGAGTGATTCGAATGCCAATTTTAAAAAAATGTCTTTTTTGCCTATAATTTAATAAGTAGATATCATAGTTTTTCTATATTTAAAAGGTTATGAAAATTCACTTTAAGTTGTTTGGATATTGATAATCTACATTAAACAATTCAAAGCCTGAAATATAACCTGTTGTGCTGTTATATACTAACTGCATCAGGGCGTAGGATCGATTTTCCGTTCACGTGATTTCCGAACTAGCGATCGACATCATGCATAGACTTGTAATATTGGATTTTTTTTTGACACGGTTAAATATTTAGAAACGGCTAGTCAATTTTTTATTCTTTTATTTTTCATTTTTTTGGACAATAATTTGGTTTGCATTGTTAAATAACATATTTTAAAAATAAATAAGTTGTAACGCACATTAAATTCTGCTAAAACCAACTCTGCATTAGCACATTCTTTTTATGTGCTAACGCGAATTTCACTTCTGCAATCTGCATAGCGATTAGTGGGTTTCACTTCTGCAAATATTAATTTTTATAAATTAAAATTACCAATTCGGTATTGGGATAAATAAAGAAATCTAAATTAACTACGTAATGTTAAATTAATATACTATATTTAACTTTTAATCGAAAGTAATTAGTGAACTTAATAAATATCTGAATCGAATATCCAAAATTATTTTTTAAAGGGAAATGTAAACGAAGCTGATTAATTGTAAAATGAAAGAATTTTATTAATAATTATAAATTTTGTTCCATACAAATTTGATAATAATTCTGTCCCATATATCTCGTATATCTAGTCTAAATATAGTGGTAGTTAAACAAATCGCTAAAATATTACCTTGAAATATAGATAAAGCTACTTAGTATAAGTTTTTCGGTTTAATTATTACAATGCATAATTTTCCTTTAAATAATTTAAACTTATTGACGCTCGACACATTTGAATTAATCTCTTAGATATAAAAGCCTTAAAAAATGGAACGATTAATTAATAAATCAGAAAAAAAATTATTAATAGCAATTATTCAATAAATACTTATCGATTATATTAAAAAATTCACTTGCAATTCAACATTAGCTTAATTTCAACAAAATCGAAAATTAGTCATTAAGTCTTCTGTTTTTTATAATTTATTAAATTTTCTAAACCATAAAAGCAAAACACATATTACTTACCAATGCCTTTTTGTACTTCATGTTCACATACCCTTTCTTCTGAAGAATTTATATATGAAGGCAAGAGCTATAAAACTTGTGCTAGGTGTATGATTAAAATTAAAAGCAAACCTGTTGAAAAAGACAAATTATATAATGAAAAAACTATCATTGAAGTAATTTTTGTTCAAGATATTAGTAATTATATTGCTAATGCAATTGCTGATTTAGAAAATCATTCAAAGCTTTCACTTGCCTTTAGTATTTCTTTTGATGAAGTGACGCTTAATACTGTAGGTACAGATGTTAAGACAATGGCTAAATTAATAATTGATGAAATTGAGAGTGGGGATGAATATAATTGGACAGCTACGACTGCACCAAACCTTTCAGCTTATTATTATGGTGTAGGAAATGCATATTTTGCATGTTCTCAAAGTCAAGAACTTGAGTGTGAATATAAAAACTCAAACAGAAAAGGAATTACCCAGTTTAATTGTTGTGGCAAGATATCAATTAAGATTGATATCCCATTAGCAGAAGCTAAAGTATTTTTAAAACATGAAATATTACATGAGAAGCCCGCTGATATTGCAATGCCATCTGAAGTAAAACAAGAAATTGAAAAAAATTTAAATTTAAGTCCTACGAACTTACGGACCCACCTTCATAGTAAAAACTTTGATCTGTCAAAGATTACATATAAACAAATTCACTACTGGTGGTCGTATTATACGCAGCAGTTCTATAAAAATGATGAAGACCATATTATTTTCGTGTATAAGTTTTTTGAACAACAGCAAGAAAATAATTGTAACTTATGTTTTCATCTCGATACAGATAGCACAACAGCTATTGGTTTTACCACGTCTCTACTTTTGGCATCATATTATACAGAGATACATTGTGATGCTACTTATAAAACTGCCAGAGGTAGATTCGAACTTTATGGAATTGTTGGTAATGTAGAAGGCACAGGTTAGCATTTGTTTTATATATAAAAAAGATATTTAAATAAATTATAGTATAATATAGTAGATAATAAATTTAAATATTAATTTTTTTTTATACAACATACCTTGTAATATTTATATTGTTACAGGTTTTCCAGTAGTATATTTAATTTTAGATACAACTAAATCTAGCAACCTGAATCAAGAAGGATTACATACTGAAGCTCTTATAGATTTCTTTTGTGCTCTCCATTATAGAGGTCTAAATCCAGTATATTTTTATACAGATAAAGATTTTGCAGAAATTAATACTGCAAAAGAAGTATGGCCCACGTGTGATATACAGCTTTGCCTATGGCATGTCGAAAAAGCAATTAAAGAAAAAATTAGAAGTCACAAAAAAATAGAACATGTAAATTATAAGTATGAAGAAGTTGTAAAAGAATTTCTCTTTGTCGATTCTTCTTTTATATCCGATTTGCACTATAAAGATAATGACTATTATATTGTTTGCCTACCTAATCTTCGTGAAGCTATTGTTAATATGGTTAAAGCCCATTTTAATATGCATTCTAAAATCCCTATTAATATTAATGGACAATTTCTATCGACTACTGAAATAAGAAACAAAGCCATTTTAAAAATTTATAAATTTTGTAAAGCAAATAACCTTGTAATACTATAGACTTACTTATGGTCATCTTGGTATAAGCCAACAAGATAGTATCTTTGGGCATGGTCTACTTGAATAACTATACCACTTGGTAAGACCAACATGATAATTGAAGCACACTGGTGAGTTTTAAAACATTGTTATCTTTATCAATTTAATCGCCCACGGCTTGATTATCTAATATGGATAATATATTCTCATGTTGTACCTGATCAAGCTAATCGGCTTTAACAATTATTACTTGGTAAAGTAGTACCATCCTGGTTTGAAGAATTTAAAAAACAGTGAAATAATCTTTTGACCAAACCTCTTAATAATATTGAAGATCGCTATTTTACTGACCTAGAATGTTGGATTTGTAGTTGTTCATCATTTTTTCAAAGTTATTTTCTTATATATAAACATCTAATTTGTCAAGTATTAGATAAAGTAAAACCTGAAAGTATTCGATTAATATATCAAAACTTCAGACAACAAACTGATTATCTATTCTTGATTTGGAATAGTAGTGAATCACAGGTTGTATCTGAAAATACTGAAGATTATACAATTAATAATCCAATTAATAATATCATTGAGCCATATGATACAAATAAAAGTTATGAATATATTACTGCAACACATCAAAAACTGGAGCCTAAGGTAGCAGCATTACAATGTTTAGTTGATCATGTTAATGAGGAGTTTTCTGCAAATAATCTTCAACATGTAGAGGCTATTATTAATAATTTGGATCGTGCCTTTACAATCTTGTCAGATATTGAAAAGGAGAAAAATAAAAAATTGTATGTAACAACCTGGCATGGGTTAAAACCTTGGACTTTGCATTTAAATAATAGTGAAAATTAATAGAATAATTTTTTAATCAAACATAATAATCATTAACTTACATTGTTAAAGTAATTTATGTATCTCAGTATCTTTGCTCATTAAGTTACAACGAAATAAAAAAACTGCACAAAGTAATTATATATGTAAATTAACTTATTAAAAAATTTATTTATTAACTAAAAGACAAACTAAAAAAAAAATTATACATGATAAAAAAATACTTCTCTTTTTAGATCAATATTTTTGGGTTTATCCAAACAAATTGCAGAAGATACTTCTAACGTTTCTAATATAAGCTTTATCTGTTAAGTAAAATCTATTTAAATATTTCTTGTACGAATCTTGAACAAACCAGAAAAATACTTCTCTTTTTAGTTAAATATTTTTGGGTTTATTTAAATGAATTGCAGAAGATACTTCTAACTTTTCAAATAAAAGCTTAATCTGTTAAGTAAAATCCCTTCAAACATTTCTTGTACGAATCTTGCACAAACACAAAACAACTTACTAACGAATTTTTTTTGAATAAACGGAATAGTAACACAAATCAAATATTGTACAATCAAAGCCACAAGTCGGAAATCACGTAAACAGAAAATCGATTCTACACCCTGTCAAAATCGTTAAATACTAGGCTTAAGAATTACAGATACAGTGTAAGACTTGACAAACCAAATCTTTTAAAACATTTAAGAAAGGTACGTAACTGGTCTCTCTTGCAAGACATGTAAATCAAATTTGTTGAAAAAGTGTTGTTGTTACTTTAAGTTGCTTGAACTAGAAAGAGTCTTAATCCACTAATTATTAGGTCACTAAAAGTTAATTGGTATTTATTTAGTTGGGCTTAGTACCTTTATTATAGTATTTTTTTTTTCTATATAATATTTTAGAGTTTTATTTAACGGCGAGCTCTTAATGATGACAAAACACTATAAAACTCACTTTTAAGGCAATTTTTGAAGAATTAAGCACTGAATATTAATCATTGATTTGATTTTTCAGGAACTAAGTATAAGGTATAAGCTTAAAAACTTGAAGTTTGGCTTTCTTTAATGATACTTATATGTAGTGCTCTTAGGTCTGGTCTGGGGTCGGTCTGGTCCGGGTCTGGTCTGTGATCGAACCAGACTCAGACTTTAAATTTTACTAGTTTCGAACTTCAAACCAGACTCAAACTTAATTATGAGTCCAGTTCGGGTCTGGTCCGAAGTTTGCAAACTAGTTCGAATCTGAATATATTTACATACTGTATATATATTTTGGTGCTGAGCAAATTAGTCTGGTTTGAAGTTCAGTCCGAAGTTTGCAAATGTCTGGTCCAATCTGGTATATTTTTTTATAGCTTAGCTCACATGATGAGCTAAGGTATAAAAAAAATACCAGACTAGACCAGATATTGCAACATTCGGATCTCATAGGAGGAAATTCATCTGATTGGCTGATGTAAATTATGGTGTACTATAGATACACAAAGTGACATGTTTTGTGATTTAGTGTTTTAGTGTTTTAGTGTTTTAGTGTTTTAGTGTTTTAGTGTTTTAGTGTTTTAGTGTTTTAGTGTT
>CAJVPY010006195.1:0-10747 GCA_910591965.1 Dentiscutata erythropus | reverse complement strand
TTGATTGATTTGATTGGTTAATTATCACGGGAAATCACGGGTAGATCTACCAATCATACGAATGTCGTCCTATGAGATTGGCTGGCGTAGATTAATTGCCCGGGTACCGTATATGGTTTAAAGTACTTTTGAGAACGTGACGTTCCACTAACAAAAATTCACCGCATAAAAAAATCTGTGTTTGTATTTAGTCACGTGATGAAGATCATAGTTTCACTAAAAATAACCCTTCAAATCATGATATCTCAATAACCACGTGGAAAAATTTGACAAAACTTTCTTATTTAAATTAAAAGTGTTGATATGAACCAGAAAAAATGTTTCATTGAATTTGGTCGGGTGGTTGTCGAGATATCTTTACTCAAAATTTAAGAAAATTTGACGCAACTTAAATTTTTGATAGGTAGATTGATTTTTTCGAAACTTTGTGCAAAGATATCGAACAATCAGTTGTAAGATATCTTCGTTCAAATTTTTAAAAAACTCAATGCCTATAAAAGCTGTGTCAAAAATTTTCCCAATGTTTGAACGAAGGTATCTCTGGGTCAAATTCGATGAACTTTTTTTATTTGAATCTGCATATTCGTAGAATTCAAAAAAAAAAAAAAAAAATTCAACAAATTTGACTTGATAGTCACTGAGATATCTTCGTTCAAAAATAAAAAAATTCTGGCGCAGCTTATATTGTGCGTTGAGTTTTTTAAGAATTCGAACGAAGATATCTTGACAATCACCAAGCCAAATTCAATAAACTTTTTTTTATTTGAATTCTACAGATTCTTGGAATTCAGATAAAAAAAGTTCATTGAATTTGGCTTGGTGAGTGTCGAGATATCTTCACTCAAAGAATAAAAAAAATTTGGTTTGATAGATGTTTTGAGTTTTTTAAGACTTTGAGCGAAGATACCTCGGCAACCACCAGGCAAATTTCAATGAACTTTTTTTTATTTGAATTCTACTAATGCATAGAATTCAAATAAAAAAAGTTTATCGAATTTAACTCGGTGGCTGTCGAGATATCTTCGCTCAAAGTTCAAAAAATTTTTGATTTGCATGGGAGTATGAATAGCAAATTTGGGGTACGAATAGCAATTCCTTAAAAAAAAGGTTAAAAAACAATTTAACTCATTTTTATTATTGTCACTAGTAGGCAGTAAGGGGCTGTGATAGTAAATGACTTGATCATTTGCCAACAATTTTTCACTTTAAAATGGCCGGTATATGATAAGCAAACAAAGAGATGCTGTGAATGATTATACCAATAGCCTGGCACATATTTAAGAGATTTCAAACTTTTTTTTAAAAAAAAAAACTACGCAGATTATATGAAATTTATATTTTATTAAAGCCGATAATTTAGTAAATTAAGTAATTGACCAATCATAGCTTTACAAATAAAATTATAAATATTCAAATGACCTTACCCGATCGTTTGACTTTTGAGACAAACATTTCCACGTATTGACGCGTAATAACGCGCACCTGCGCATTATTTTGGGACGCGCATGCGCGGATTTTGACAAATTTGGGTTACAAGAGAAAGCTCTACTTTTAATAATGAACTTAACCTGAAAAATCCGATCAAAATATGTAATATGGCACATTTAAGGGGGCGCGTTATTTCGGAACGCGCATGGGTGTTATCAAAAAAATGGGAGTTTCGAAATAACGCCCATGTGCGTTCCGACAACCATTTCCGACGATCACTTTGCCGACATGACCATTTCTCCAACAATCATGTAATGTTGGGAAATTGTTTTGTCGGGGAAATAGTTGCCGGGAAAATGGTTGTCGGAGAAGTGGTTGTCGGGTAAATGTCGGTAAACCCATTTGGGTCATTTCATCACTTCAAAAATAAAAATTGCTCGATATATCCAAATGTCAGTTTAACCAAAAACATATCAAAATGAAATTTAAAAGACGTCAATATAACTAGCTTTAAATAAGTTTTTGACTGATTAGTGTTTCAACAAACTCAACCAGCACTAGCTTTAGCTCCACTAGTATATTTTAACTTTCTATAGATTTATTAAATTTAATAATATAAATAAGGTTTATTCATTATACAGTCAGACCTCCCTAAATGCACGTCATCGGGACCAGCCTTAGAGCATGCATTTAGGGAGGGTTGCAATTAGAGAACACTAATAAAATCTTAATGTTACTATTATCATGCGATAAATATGGCTTTAGTAGCCTAAAAATGATGGATTTGATTGGTTAATAATCACGTGGTTGCATTTATGGAGGGAGTTTTTATAAGTGGGCCAGACTATTAGCGTGCAATTGCAGAATAAAGAACGTGCATTTATCTATAAGTCCCATTATGGGGCTAGTCTTCTATCGTGTATTTAGAGAGGTGTTGCATTTAGGGGGGTTGCATTTAGGGAGGTCTGACTGTATCTCCTCGTTATCTATAAAAATAAAATATTTGAATAATTAAATAAACATTCTTGTACATTAATAAATTAAAATTATTAGATACATACGTGAAATAACATTATCATTAATTGAAAAATCGCATAAACCAGAATCTATAAATTAAACAATCATTAATTAAACTTTCATCGCATGAAAATCAGATACAGCATAATATACATATTCACCATATATTTCTTGTAATTTTGCAGATGAATTGATTGGCTTAGAAAGGTTTTTGAAGTTAAGCAGTTTACTTGTAAGTTTATCTTTAGAACAAGTTGGCAACTCTATTGATAATGTTGGAATGATTGCTTCCGCGGCTTGGAATGATTTTAATATTTTTAATTCATTTTTGTCTTTTGCAACATTACGATCCACTATACAATACCATCTTAATAACTCGTCATTGATACAAGATGCAACTGGTCTATTAGAAGAATTAGCGTCCATGCATTGATTTGCTAATTGGACATAACACTCAGGAGTACCTTCAGCAAACTCAGGACGTAATCCATTGCAGATTTGGATAGCTAATATTTCATCGTACTCAGCATCATAATGAGGTGGTTTTCCTGTAGATATTTCGGTCATAATAATACCAAACCTATAAATATCCGCTGCTATTGTATATGATCGTTCAGTTAAAACTTCTGGTGCAACATAAGGTAAAACGCCGTAAATACTATCTTCTAAATCAGTTTCATTTTTCTTTCTAGATAATCCCAGATCTGCAATATAAGATATTAGGTCTCCATTAATATATTGATTTTGCAATATATTGCCACTATGAAAATCTCCATGGACATATTCTGCTTTATGTAATTTTATTAAATTTGTTGATATATCAACAAGTTGCTTTAATTTACTTTTCCAATTAAGGTCTCTAAAATTTGATAATAGGAACTTATTAAGACTTCCTTTGTTTGCATATTGAAATACCATAAAATATTCATTATTAGCTGAGTTTTGAGTTAGTCCGTATACCTCAAGATTACTGCCCAATAATCTAAATTGCATATAACTTTTAAACTTATTAAAAATAAAATTATAATATTAATAATAATATATCTACACATTTACTAAAACGCACCTATGGTTCTTTACCACCCATGTTATATTATCTTACTGGCTAATTAATTAGTATGCGGCGTTCTAAGTAAAATGTTTTACGCCACAAAAACCCTTCATAAACCTTAATTAAAACCAAATATTAGCCCTCATCATAAAATATATGTGCTAAAATTTTTATAGACAAAATAGACGTAAAACCACCATAGATGCGTTTTATATCTATACCAAACTATAAATTATTTAACTTACTTCTCTTAAAAAATTCTTTTGTGAACCAGGTAATGTCTTAAGTGCAACTATACATGATGGTGTACGTGATTGTGAATATCTACCATCATACAAAACTGTCTTTTTACCATCTAACCACGTTGCTGAAAAAACTGAGCCAAATCCCCCTTCACCGATCTTTTGGACGTTATGTAGTCTATTAAAAGGAATCCATTCGATTACATCTACACAAGATCTGACCTTAAGTTGAAATTCTTTAATGCAATCATCAACATCCTTATTTCCACTCGTCCATCCTTGTGTTGTTTTTTGAGGATCACATGTTTGACACCAAGCTTCTGATGTATTATATCGGCTGCAATTGGCACATTTTCCATATGAATTAGATCTTTCAGAAACAAATTCATCAAATACCAACATATATTCATTTGTAATTGTGGTTTGAGTCAATCCATAAACACATTCGCCCTCTAAGTGCACATGATTTTTAAACTAATAATTTATAAATAAAATTTATTTATGTAAATACTATTTTAATTACTATAAATAAACTACACATATAATAAATAATATAATCTTACTTCTTTTAACATATCTAATAAATTTGATGAACTATTTAATGGTTTAAGCTCCACATTACATGATGATTTACGTAACTGTGTACATCCACCATTTTTAGTTGCATATCGTATTCCATCTAACCAGGTTGCTAAAAATCTATCACCGATATTTCGAATATTAACTAATCTATTAAAAGGAATCCATTCGATTACATCTTCACAAGATGTAGCATTAAGTTGAAATTCTTTAATGCAATTATCGACATCTTTATTTCCACTTGTCCATCCTTGTGTTGTTTTCTGAGGGTCACATGATTGACACCAAGCAGGCGATGTATTATGTCGGCTGCAATTTGCGCATATACCATTATCTTCATCCCTTTTAGAAACAAATTCATCAAATACAAACATGTATTCATCTGTTGCTGTGTTTTGAGTTAATCCATAGACACTTTTACTCTCTAGTTGTATATGACATTTAAACTAACAAAATATAAGTAGAATTTATTTATGTAAATACGTTATTAATTAAATAACCTACAAATATAATAAATAATATAATCTTACTTCCTTTAATGTATCTAATAAATTTTGTGAACCAGTTAATGTTTTAAGTCCCACTAGGCATGGTGGCGTACGTGACTGTGTAAATTTACCACCATATTTACTCTTTACATATCGTATTCCATCTGACCAAATTGTTAAAAATCTATCGTCAATTTTTCGAATAATATGTAATTTATTGAAAGGAATCCATTCGATTACGTCTTCATAGTTTGTAGCTTTAAGTTGAAATTCTTTAATAAAATTTTCGATATCTTTATTTCCATTTGTCCATAATTGTGTTGTTTTCTGAGGGTCACATGCTTGACACCAAGCTTTAGAAGTATTATATCGGTTGCAATTTGCACATTTTCCATTTCGCTTATTTCTTTTAGAACCAAATTCATCAAACACCAACATATAATCATTTGTGGCTGTGTTTTGAGTTAATCCATAGACACTTTTGCCTTCTAATTGCATATTATTTTTAAGCTTAAAAAATATAAGTAAAATTTATTTATGTAAATATATTATTAATTAAATAAGCTATAGATATAATAAATAATATAATCCTACTTCTTTTAACGCATCTAATAAAATTTGTGATCTAGTTAATGTTTTAAGATCCACTACGCAAGATGGTGTACGTGATTGTGTATATTCACCGTATTTATCTTCTTTTATATATCGTATTCCATCTAGCCAGATTGCTGAAAATCTAATATTATTATTTCGAATATTATACAATCTATTAAAAGGAATCCATTCGATTACATCTTCATAAGATGTAGCATTAAGTTGAAATTCTTTAATGCAATTATCGACATCTTTATTTCCACTTGTCCATCCTTGTGTTGTTTTCTGAGGGTCACATGATTGACACCAAGCAGGCGATGTATTATGTCGGCTGCAATTTGCGCATATACCATTATCTTCATCCCTTTTAGAAACAAATTCATCAAATACCAACATATATTCATTTGTGGTCGTGTTTTGAGTTAACCCATAGACGCATTCACCCTCTAATTGCATATGATTTTTAAACTAACAAAATATATGTGGAATTTATTTATGTAAATAACGTTATTAATTAAATAAACTTCATATATAATTAATAATATAATCTTACTTCTTTTAATGTATCTAGTAAATTTTGTGATTTAGTTAATATTTTAAGATCTACTACGCGTGGTGGTGTACGCGATTGTGTATATTCATCGTATTTCTCTTTTATATATCGTATTCCATCTAACCAGATTGCTGAAAATCTAATATCATTATTTCGAATTTTATATAATCTATTAAAAGGGATCCATTCGATTACACTTTCGTAGTTTGTTGCATTAAGTTGAAACTCTTTAACACAAGTATCGACATTCTTATCTCCACTTGTCCATCCGTGTGTTGTTTTTCGAGGATCACATGTTTGACACCAGGCAGGCGATGTATTATATCGATTGCAATTTTCACATTTTCCATTCTGTTTATTTCTTTTAGAAACAAATTCATCAAATACCAACATATATTCATTTGTAGTTGAGTTTTGAGTTAATCCATAGACACTTCCACCCTCTAATTGCATAAAATTTTTAAACTTACAAAATGTTAGTAGTGTATATTTATGTAAATAACGTTATTAATTAAATAAACCAAATATATAATATATAGCCTTACTTCTTTTAATGTATCTATTAAATTTTGTGATCCAGTTAATGTTTTAAGATCTACTACGCATGGTGATGTACGCGATTGTGTATGCGATTGCATATATTCACCGTATTTCTCTTCTTTTATATATCGTATTCCATCTAACCAGATTGTAATATCATTATTTCGAATCTTATATAATCTATTAAAAGGAATCCATTCGATTACATTTTCGTAGTTTGTTGCATTAAATTGAAGCATTTTAACATAATTATCGACATCCTTATCTCCACTTGTCCATCCTTGTGTCGTTTTCTGAGGATCACATGCTTGACACCAAGCAGGCGACGTGTTATATCGATTGCAATTTGCGCATTTTCCATTCTGCTTATTTCTTTTAGAAACAAATTCATCAAATACCAACATATATTCATTTGTATTTAAGTTTTGAGTCAACCCATAGACACATTCACACTCTAACTGCATATGATTTTTAAACTAACAAAATATATGTAGAATTTATTTATGTAAATAACGTTATTAATTAAATAAACTTCATATATATAATTAATAATATAATCTTACTTCTTTTAATGTATCTATTAAATTTGATGAACCGGTTAAAATTTTAAGCCCCACTACGCATGATGGTGTACGTGACTGATCTAAATAATCTATTTGTCGCGCACCATCTAACCAGGTTGCTAAAAATTTATCACTGATGTTTTGAATATTATCTAATCTATTAAAAGGGATCCACTCGATTACGTTTTCATAGTTTGTAGCTTTAAGTTGAAATTCTTTAATAGAATTGTCGACATTCTTATCTCCACTTGTCCATCCTTGTGTTGTTTTCTGAGGGTCGCACGTTTGGCACCAAGCTTTTGATGTGTTATATCGGTTGCAATTTGCACATATTCCATTCCGTCTACTTCTTCTAGAAACAAATTCATCAAATACCAACATATATTCATTTGTGGTTGTGTTTTGAGTCAATCCATAGACACTTTCATTCTCTAATTGCATATAATTTTTAAACTACAAGGTATAATTTATTTATGTAAATACGTTATTAATTAAATAAAATATATAAAATATATAATATAACCTTACTTCTTTTAATGTATCTAATAAATTTTGTGATTTAGTTAATGTTTTAAGTTTCACTACGCATGATGATGTACGTGACTGTATATGATATTTGTACTCGTATCGTACACCATCTAGCCAGGTTGCTGAAAATTTATCACCAATATTTTGAATATTAACTAATCTATTAAAAGGAATCCATTCGATCACATTTTTATTAGATGTAGCATTAAGTTGAAATTCTTTAATGCAATTATCGACATCTTTGTTTCCACTTGTCCATCCTTGTGTTGTTTTCTGAGGGTCACATGATTGACACCAAGCTTTAGAAGTATTATATCGGTTGCAATTTGCACATGTACCATTATCTTCATCCCTTTTAGAAACAAATTCATCAAATACCAACATATATTCATCTGTTGTTGTGCTTTGAGTTAATCCATAGACACTTTTACTCTCTAGTTGCATATGACATTTAAACTGACAAAATATAAGTAGATTTTATTTATGTGAACACTTGTTATTAAATAAGTTGCATATAATAAGTATCACGGATGATGCTGAAATTTAACCTATTAAATATACAACCTTTAAAATTTTTGGTGTATATTTTTTTTGGCCTTTTTTTTTTTTTAGGTTTGGACTAGGATTTAAGGTTAGGCTAGGCCACTCCAAATTGATTCTTTGTTTAACATAAAAAATGTATTTCGTAAAAGAGGGGGGAGGGGCATTAAACAACACCAAAAATACAAAAATACAGTAATTCTATTGGCTATAAAAAATATAAAAATTGCTGTAAAAATATAAAAGTTCAAAAAGCTAATACTGTAATTTGATTGGTTAATATGGTGTTGATTTTTTATGCAAAATTTAAAAAACAGAGGGGGGGTTATGTTAAACATAAAATCAATTTGGAGCGGCCTTATAATAAAAGAGTATAGGTAAATTTTGGTAGGGTTTACATTTTCAAATTAAGCTCCCAGATTTCATCATTATCCGTGACAATAATAATATAAACTTACTTCTTTTAATGTATTTAAAATATTTCGCGAATTAGTTAATGTTTTAAGCTCCACTATGCACGATGGTGTACGTGATCGTGTATATTTAAGTACATATCCGTACTCATCTTTAATCACATCTCCATATCGTATTCCATCTAACCAGGTTGCTAAAAATCTATCTCCGATATTTTGAATGTTAACTAATCTATTAAAAGGAATCCACTCGATTACATCTTCATAAGACGTAGCATTAAGTTGAAATTCTTTAATACAATCATCAATGTCTTTATTTTCACTTGTCCATCCTTGTGTTATTTTCTGAGGGTCACATGTTTGACACCAATCTTTAGAAGTTTTATATCGGTTGCAATTTGCACATTTTCCGTTATCTTCATCTCTCTTGGAATTAAATTTGTCAAATAACAACATATATTCATTTGTGGTTGTGTTTTGAGTTAATCCATAGACTCTTTTATCCTCTACTTGCACGTTATTGTTAAACTTTAAAAAATTTAAGTAGAATTTATTTATGTAAATAACGTAATTAAATTAAATAAACACCTTATAATCAATATCATAAATTTACTTCTTTTAATGTATCCAATAAATTTTGCGATCTAGGTAATATTTTAAGCTCCACTACGCATGAAGGTATACGTGATTGTGTATATTTATATCCATATTTGGCTTCTTTATTAAAATTTATGTCTCGTATTCCGTCTAACCAGGTTGCTAAAAATCTACCACCGATATTTTGAACATTATCTAATCTATTAAAAGGAATCCACTCGATTACGTCCACATATTCTGTAGCTTTAAGTTGAAATTCTTTAATACAACTATCTATATCTTTATTTCCACTTGTCCACCCTTGTGCTGTTTTCTGAGGATCACATGTTTGACACCAAGCTTCAGAAGTGTTAAATCGATTGCAATTTGCACATTTTCCCTTCCGTTCTTTTCTTTTAGAAACAAATTCATTAAGTACTAACATATATTCATTTGTAACTGTGTTTTGAGTTAGTCCATAGACACTTTCACCTTCTAATTGCATATGATTTTTAAACTAACAAAATATAAATAGAATTTATTTAATTAAAATAAACAGCATAAATTATATAATAAGTAATATAGTCTTACTTCTTTTAATGTATCTAACAAATGTTGTGATCTGGTTAATATTTTAAGCTCTATTACGCATGGTGGTGTACGTGACTGTGTATATCTATATTTAGATAATTTAAATTTGCTTTTTTTTTCGCTTACAAACCGTACACCATCTAACCAGGTTGCTAAAAATCTATCTCCAATATTTTGAATATTGGTCAATTTATTAAAAGGAATCCACTCGATCACATTTTCGTAGTTTGTAGCATTAATTTGAAATTCTTTAATGCAATTATCGACATCCTTATTTCCACTTGTCCACCTTTGTGTTGTTTTTTGAGGATCACATGTTTGACACCAAGCTCTAGATGTATTATAACGATTGCAATTGTTACATTTTCCATTCGACTTATTTCTTTTAGAATCAAACATGTCAGCCATTATTCTATGATACAATATAAGTGTTAATATGATATTGCTATTGTCACGAAGAAGTTAAAGGTTTCGTACGTACTGTACGTACTATATAATAAGATGTGTAACACATATAATAAATTACTACTGGAATACCTAATGTAGTACTGCACACATATTTGTTTCAGAAATAATAAATAATTTATTGATCATCCGGGTGAATTATTCACCCCCCTTTAATATACAATATGCAATTAGGTTTGGAGTTAGGTTAGCGTTAGGGACGTGCCAGATATTAGCTGAGATCAGTTTACTATAGAGCTCACCCCTCCCTCCCTCCTGAGAAATTGTCATTCTGATTGGTTATATGTTTATATTTAGACCTGAGATTTTGTCTACCTCCCCCTACCCTACGATATCAGCTGATATCTGGCACTTCCCTTCCCTTAGGGTTGGGCTTAGGTAAAATTGCGAGAGGAACATTTTTGTAGTTACACAACAGGGTCACCCTAATAAAATTTTGTGGTACTATAAGATGGGTGAGAAATTAGGGTGTTCAATAAACTAATTAATCAAAACATAGTTGGGGTCATTAAGTTCGGATTTTTTAAAGGGTTATTTCACATATAAATTTATATATGAATTTGTACTAATTTAGGTACA
>CAJVPY010006194.1:0-10750 GCA_910591965.1 Dentiscutata erythropus | reverse complement strand
TTAATGCATCCGAAATTATGTGTAACCCGGCAAATTTTGTCCGGCTACCATTTTTTTATGGTGATGCTAGGGTCGTTCACCAATTGGCCAATTACAAAACGGATTTAGGTGTAACATGCCCGCTTTGTGTTTTTCGAATTTAGACACCATCTTTTAAGATCCTAACAAATGCAATTTTACTATGTCTAACCCTAACATTATAAATTTTTTGTTCGATGATTAGAGTTGCAATACCGGTATAATAGAAAATGGTAGTATAACACCAGGTATAATACCGTATGACAGTATAACTGCCAGAAGCGCTATTTCTTACTATATATATATATATATATATAGTATAATACGGTATAGGTACAGATTGCGCAACCCTATCGATTTCTGAATATCACGTGAACGAATAATCGACACTATGCTCTATTGAGCCATATCCTTATTTAGAGAGTGTTTAAAGCCTTGCCTCGTCGGGATGATCAAAATAGACAATTTTATTGGATGTATGTCTGATCGTGACGGCTTTAAACGACCCCTCTTTATTTAATCATATATTATTTATCTGATAATTTCAAACTCATCACGGACAATCATATTAAGCAAAGCATTATTTACTTATTTAAGAATATACAGTAATTCAATTATAACATATACAACATAAAAAGAGAATTGTAAAATGAAAAAATTGGCATAGTGGTAGAAAGTTGGAATAATAATAACTCCTACCAGTATCACACACTTGGCATCATTGTAGCAATTTTTATTTTACCAAATTCTTCTGGCGTAATTACCTTTTTTTTTTTTTTATAAGGAAAGATAGAATAATGAATGATAAATTTTATGGTTAAGATAAATGAAATAAAGTATATATTTACCCTGATGTGAGATGAGGAATTAGTTGTTAACGTTAATGTCGGCGATGTTAATATTTGTTCTCTATCGGTTAACGTTTGCGGTAAATAGGTTTGTAGGATACACGTGTGTACACACATTCATACAAAGTATTGCAATCAAAACTTACATAACATTTATCTCATCACCGAGAACACCCCAGTTGCCGTGACCAGCTCCTGATTTTTTTGGTTGACCACGTATATCTGTTAACGTCCCGCTAAAAAAAGAAAGAATTTTGGGTGCTTAATAATTGTCGTTATATAAAATATATAAAATAAATAAAATTTACGTATAAAAAAATATACAATATACCGTTGAAAATGTTTTTCGTGATTAATGTATTTTTTTTGGTCGAATGGCATTTTGCACTTCAGAGTTATGGGAAAAAATTATCGTATATGAAGAAGAGAAAAAGATTATAAACGATTATTTTCTTTATTATGCGTTCAGATATGCTTTTTTAGAAATTGAAGACTAACTTCTTTTATAGATAGGGAATATCAAAATTCCCACACTAGGCTTTTAATTATGATTGTACAAGAAGGTCAGCAGACGTCTTGTGAATTCTCGTAAAATTCTAGTCCAAGAAAATATAACGCCATTTATGTAAAAATCTGCAATGACTCATCATTGTAATCGTTTATGCTGATCATTAGTTATTTTCTTCACACGATAATACATAGATATCGCTAGTTTTGGATCAATGGCGTGAGTCTGAGAAAATAATTTACTGTTTGTTTCAATTTGTTTGTACGTGAGTCATTAACCAGTTGTTTGATTATCTAAAATATAATCTATTTAAGTCCATTCTGTGACGTATCATAAATTAGGTTATCTTCTATTTATTGGTTGTCTATTCGATAAAAGGCTTATCGTTATCTAACATATTATTGAAGCAATAATTGAATCGTGGTGACTTTGTGGCTAATAAAGACAAGGAAAATCTTGTTTGCTCAATTTTTTGTTCGCCTCAACGTTTCATTTATTTGAATATTTAAAATATACATTGTACTTAAGTATTACAAAATATACAACAAGCGTTCCTGATGATAACAAAACTGCACAAATGTTTCGCATTCAATTTTAGTGTGACAAAATACGTACGTACGTACGTGAATCACTGACTTTTATCTATTTGATTGGCTATGTATTCATTTTGATTAGTGGTTCAAAAACATTATGAAAAGCGACCTGCACTTTTATGCCCTAACTACATATAATCTAACCCATATCGATATAACTAACAGCGAAATTTTCTTAGCAGCTACGTACGTACGTAGACGCATGAAACTAGTTTATACGTACGCAGCGATAGATAGCAATAATTATTAGTTATATATATAATTGTATATATATATATATATATATATTAAATATATATAATTAAAATATCTATTCGTACATTCCTACGTACGTACGTACTGTACGTACATGCATTGTGATGTGTCCTCTTGATAGGAACAAAAATTACAAGTGATACAAGTAAGCCACATGCATGCAACTAGAATGTTACATGTTTCGTATATATCAAAATAAGAAAATTTTATTAATATTTATTATATAAATTATATATAAAATTACTTAATGTGTTATTATATATTACTATATAACTATAATATAGTATAGTAATTTTGAGTAGCTAACTATTGCTATTTGGCTTAATATATAGGAGGATAAGAGTAAGAAATATATATATATACTGTATATAATAAAAGAATGTTGCTAACTTGCTTCCTAGTGATTTAACCACCCCACAATTTACCAATCATGTTGTAGGATCTTGTATAACAAAAAAAAATTTTTTAAAAAAATTTAGAAAAAAATTAAAAAATTAACAATATTGCAAAATTTTATTACAAGAACTACCGTAAAATTCAGATATATATATTCTGGATATTTTTATTACTCAATTTAGTACCTGGGTACCTCTATATGGGGTACATCATATTGAGACAATATGTTTTACTATATCTATCTAGGTGATATATATAGTATGTACCTATATACCCAGGTATAAGTTACAAACTAGTGCTACAAACTAGCAGATTTTACAGTAGTTATAATATTAAGTAAAAGTTTGCAACATCTAATTTTGTATATAAATAAGCTATATATTAATTTAATATAGCCAATATTCTAATTTTAATTTTTAAAAAATATTTATTTATATAAAAATTTTATAAAAATAAAAGGTGTTTAAATTTTATAATTTTAACTAGGAGTTAAAATTAGTTAAATTCATAATAAAATATAATAAAATATAATATTAGAACAATAACAAATAGGGTCTTTGCCTTGAAAATAAAGTTTCAAGATCTCCAAACTAAAATTGAGATTTTTGCTAAAGCTTAATTTATAAAACAAAAGCTCATTTTGTGTAACTATTTAACTTAATATTGAAATGAGTTATGAAAGTCTGGAAATTTGACAGAAAATTTTTTTGAATATCTAAAAATAGAATGAAAATAATTGACTATAGCAAATATCACCAATTTTGCATGGGCATTGTTATACAAATTAATTTTTATCCAATAATAAAAATTTTGTAAAGATTATATTTAAAATTAGCAGAAATCAAGATTTGATTGTTTGGGTTATACAATCTTTATTTACTGTTTACTCAAAAAAAATTTATAGTGCTATAGAGTTATTTTTAAGACAAAGACTCTAAATATACAGAGGTGTGGTGACTTAGTGTAGTGGTCTAGTCATCACCCTCTCCAAGTAGCAGGTCTAGAATTCAAATCCCACTAGCAATGATTTTGAAAAATAGACCTGTATATGGTTGACAGTATTCTATCGGTTGGATCTAGATTAATCTGTAACTTTGGTTACACCATCTAGTAATGAAAGCTTAACACAATAAATTTAGGGAACTGGAATAACCGAAAACCTGTTTGGCAAGTTTTGAGTTTGGAGGTAGTAGTGATTTACAACAGTACCACAGAAGGGCTAAATTCAAACCAGGGCCCAAGATCAGAGAACCGAGCAACCAGGTCTTAATGGTGGAGGACATACCAGCTGAACCACTGGGTTGTCACACCAGAGAAAAAGAATATATACTCCAAAAGTATAGACAAAGGGAGAGTGTCCTTCAGGCACCTAAAGCCTGAGCAAACCAACCTTTCTGAGTTGCTAGCTGGAAGTAAGAGAGAAACCAATAAAGAATCTGGATAAGAAGACGGTTTAAATGTGGGGTACTGGGGTTGCTAAAAACCAAAACAAGAGCAAGGAGTACATAATGGGCACCTGATTAGGAAGGTTGGTGCTTGAGAAATGTCAGTAAAATGGCAGCACCCCAAAAGGTGGCGTGAGATACAAATACAGAACGGTAAGTTAATATGTACTAATTAGAAAGAAGTTATAAAAACAAGTATATGAATGCATGTGTGGAACATGTACCGCTGTGTTAGGTTTACCTCGAGGATAGACTAGGCCTATATGGATTAGTAAGTTCTAAGGCAGAATGCAAAAGCCAATGTGGGGTGATACTAATATCTACTTAGTTTAGTGAAGAAACCCTTTGGGTTAGAGGGTCGATAGAGATAGTTAGAACCAGATGGTTTAAATGAGTACCCCCCTAGTTGGGGTACAGATATAGCAGATAGTGTAGAACCTTTGGGCGGACTACTTAAATTAGGCACTCAAAAGGTACATGTATGGCTTAATGTACTATCATTGTAATTATATATAAAACTCCATCTATACTTTAATAAAAAGTTCCCTAGGCCAATGAAGGTCACCTTAAAAAAAAAAAAAAAAAAAAAAAAAACTCTAAATATACAATTACTGTATTATAAAATATACTTATATGTTTAATACTATATATAATTGTTTTTATATAATAAAATTTAAAGTTAAAGTGAATTTTTATAAAATTTTTTTTTATATATTATAATATATATCAGATATAGGTGAATAATATTTTTACATCTCTTTTTATACCTATGTAAATTATTTTTTAAAAATCTTAATTGAAGATATCTCAATAATCATCTAATCAAATTCAATGAATTTTTTTATTAGAATTTTACAAGTATGCAAAATTCAAATAAAAAAATTCATCAAATTGGTTAGAAGATACTATTAATCAAAGTTAGAAAAAATTTTGCTATCTCTTAATTAGTAGAGATTTGCAGACAAATTTGTTTGCATAATTACTATAAATATGTCTCTGATCTACTTTTTTAATTATTTAAAATATTTAAATAAAGTTTAATATGATAATATTTGAAAATAAGAATTATATTTTTGCAATATTTGTATTTATATTATAAGACAAAATTTTAAATTTGCTTATAAGCTAAAAATAGACAATTTTAAACTAAAAAATTAATTTATAATTTTTTAACAAACTCTTTAAATACTAATTTTAAAATTATAGTTTCTAATACAATATTGTAGTTTATATAAAGGATAGCAACTTTTATTATTACACTTTTAATAATTTACTAATAAAAATTAAGATTGCCTTAAGAGTAAAATTTTTTTTTATAGGTGAAAAATATATAAAATTTAAAAAAATCTAAAGAAAAAATTGTATAGTAAAAATTTCAATACAAAAACTTTAAACTTTTATTGTGCTAAAGTTTTTAATAATTTTAAAAAATTTTCTTAATAAAGCTTTTAAAACAAATCTTAAATTAAATATTTTATTTAAAAAATATATAGCTAAAATCAATATTTAAAATTTAAAAAATTTGCAGACAAATTTGGCTACAAAACAATTTAAGGGATATTAATCTTAGTTTGATAATAATAAAAGAATAAAAAGCACTTTGCAAGAATATTATGTTGGCTTTTCTGAATTTTAGTTAAATAATGAACAGAAGAAAGATATTTGGGTCTGTAAAATTGGTTAAAGTAATTGTACAGAGATGTTCTGTGTTGGCTTGGCAGATATGAATATAATAAAGAGTTGCTTACTAGCAATACACTTTGTTATTAACTTACTATTAACTTCTTTGAATCTTAGCTTTAAACCTTAGTTTGAATAATAAACTTAAATTAAAGAATACAAAGCATTAGCTAATATGGGGTGCCTCGTATTAAAAGGGACCATTTTGACATATATCTTATTTTAAACAATTGAGTTTAATCATTTGTTTTGATTTTCAAACTGATCCAGAATTAATCAAATTTCACGATTTTGATTAGTTAAAAGTAACAGATGACTATCGAGTAATCTTGTAATATGCTTTGCTTTAAAAAGCCTTGTGTAATTTTTTTCTTTTATATTATCTTCATTTTTTATTATGCAAATTGACTTTCATTTATAATTAAAAAATATCAATTGTGTCAAAATTTACATGAATTTAGTAAAAACTCATTTTTTGAAAAAATTGCAAAATGGTCCCTTTAAATACAGGACATCCCATATACTTTGTATATTGACTAAATAAACTTGGACTAAAAAAAAAAAGCTTTAGCTGATACACTTTGTAAAAATACTATATTAATTCTCTAGAAATAATAAACTTAGATTATAAAGATGAAAAGTTTAGCTAATGCATTTTGCAAGAATATTATGTTAGCTTCTCTAGATTTTAAAATAATTTTAATACTTTGAATAATTAAATTTGTATAAAATAGTAGTATCACATTATATTATAATTTTAATAAATTTATTTTTAAAAAAAAAGAATTTTTTTTCAATTTTATAATGTAAAAATTTATTAATTTATTTAAATAAAAATATTTAAATTTATAATATAATCACTAATTATATAACAACTTTTCTAATCAATCACTTAAACCAAAAGTAAAGCAAAAAAAAATTCAAAAATAAAGTAAAATTCTAATAAGACAGCAAGCAAAGTTGTTTTAGACAAAAAAATAGAGCTAGACAAAGGGTGAATAAAGCATAAGCAGCAGCTAATTATAGTTTAGTTGAACAACTAGAATAGAAAGAAAAACTCAAAAAACCAAACAATGCAACTTTATTATTGGTAGACGTACCAAAACAACAGAAGCTAAGAAAAAGAAGAGTATTTCAGCAAAACTATTAAAAACTGCAAACAGAATGCTTAGACAAGTCAAATTAAGTTATAAAACACGAAAGACTTGTAAAATATTAGAGCGAAGTAAAGAAAACAACACTTGCTCAAACCGAAACTTACTTAGCTTAGCTTAGAATTAGAAAATTGCCGTTGACTCTGTACTGCAGATCATTTGTGAAACACAAGTCACTAGGCTATACAAAAGCAACAGATGCTAGAATACATGTAAAAACACGTAATTTACACACTTATCACATAACAAAGCAAAGCCACATAACCTTACAAATAGCGATTTAAAATACCAAATCTAGAGGATTTTAAAGGATTTTTAAACAGACAGAAAGAGAAAGAAGACTATTGTATATAAACAATGTACAACAGTGCAATACGAAGATGTGCACATTGCAGAATACCTGAGTACAAGTGATATTCAGTTAATAGCAGTTGTACGAGGCATAATTAAGAGGTTTAAATGGGCAGAAAGCAAAATTTGACTGAAGAAGAGAAGAAACTTTTAGGATATGACACAGATATTGAGATGCATCTAAACACATGCATCCGGTGCAAAGATGGCCAGTTATGATAGATTTCTGCTATATAAATACAAATGAAGGAAACACTCCAGCAATAGCAATTACTAATAATACTAGCAGTACATCTGTAGTAAACCAAGAAAATCCATATAAAAGAAATCTTGAAGAACAAGATAATAATAACAATAGTGAAGTAAATGACTCTGAAGAGGTAAAAGAAATATTACTTGAAAATGAGGTAGGCATGACAGACTATGGCCTTGAGGAGTTGATTACAAAAAGCTTAGAATATAGAAAAAGATGAGCAGACAAGAGACAAATCAAAAAGCAAAAAAGTTATGAAGATATATACAACTCAATGTAGGCCCCAAAAAAGAAGTGGATACATAGCAGCATATATACAAGCTACCCTTTATACTCACAGTATGGAACCTTCCACAGAGTATAAACAGAAGAGAAATTAAACTATACCTCGATTATTATGGTACAACAACTATCCTCGAATGTGACAACTCCGGAAAGAGAAAAGGGCTGTATATATAAGAGTAGTACCAAGAACAGAGAAAGCAAGCTACTCACTAAATAAATACTGGTCGATACAATTAGGGCAAGGAAAAATATACAGAATTATCCCAGGGAAATTTGACAAGATCATACTTGAGAAAAGAGACAAGTTTAGATATACAATTAATAATATACCAAAAACAGCATTTGATAGCCTACTATTGTAACAATTAAAAAGGTACAAAGTACAAGCAGCCTACACAATAAACAATAGCAATGAGAATCAAAGCATGAGAGCCTATATTTACTTCAAGCAAGAAGAGAATATAATACAAGCCCAAAGATCAAATATATACTATTTTAGCAAAAAATTAAAGTAACAACTATCAACAGCAGAGTGAGAAAAAAGAAAATATACCAAGAACTGGCTTCATGAAGAGGTGAAGCAATCTTGAAATAGAAAATGGAACAAACTAGCCCAAGTAGAAGAAAACGAACACTTTAAAGCAGAGAGGCCTGAAAAAAAGAAAATAGAAATAGCTCCAATAACAGTAAAAAAAAAAAAAAAGACTAGTAATAAAAGAAGAGCTATACAAAGCAAAGAGAGTAGTAAGGCAGATTTAAATATCAAAAGAGTGCCCTTGATTAAAAAAGACCAAAATAAAGAAAATATTCAGCTATTATATCAACAAGAAGAAAAGAAGTATCAAAGCAAGAAAGTGAAAAGAAAAGAAAAAGAAAACCCAATATTCAGTGCTTTGACACAAATCCTAAATAGGCTAGATAAGCTCGAAGCTCAAAATGCATAGTTACATAGAGAAACCACAGGGGTCTTCCCTGCAGATCGCTTCTAAAAGGCACTATAGGCATACCAACAACTGAAACCGGGGTATATAAAGGAAAAAAAAAAAGAGAGTTAGCAGAAGACATCTCGGAAAACCAACTCCCACAGATTTTAGAGGATTTTAAAAAACAAGAGAAGCATGAAAAGGGGTATAATTAGTTTGGGCTATTAAATATAGGGTTCTATAATATAAATAGTATAAAGAATAACAAAAAGTGATAATAGACTATGCAGAAGAGAAAAAGATAGATATTTTAAAGTTAGATGAAACTAATATAGAGGGCACTAAAGGCAACTATGCAACCAAGAACATAGACAAATATAAAAGCTTTTGGGCAAGCTTAGAAGAAAACAAGAAAAAAGAATCAGGTGTTGGGGTCTTAATCAGCAAGCAATAGGAGTGCCACATCACTCACCTGACTCGAGACAATCTTTACTATATAAAATTGGTTCTAGATTTTAAATGCCTCACAATAGAGATAATCTTTTTATACATTGCTCCAAATGACACAACAAGGCAGGAAGAAATCCTATATTTTTTAAAAAATACATTGGAAAAACCAAGCAGAAAACCAAAATGTCTTTTAATTATAGGAGATTTAAACATTAATATATCGAATTTGACAACTACAAGCTCTACCAAATCAAACTCAAAACTTCAAACAAAGAGAAAAATTTTAGCACTGCTTAAGGAGAAAAATCTCTTCAATATATATAAAGCTACACAAATACCTACATAGTCAAATGGAAATAGTGAGACAAGAATTGATTATATGTGGATTTTAAATAGTTGGAAGTACAACATGGTCAGCCCGAAGGTAGAGGATATAGACACATACACAATAAGTAACTATAAATTACTACATCAGCAAAATATATAACTGTAATCTTATGTAAGTTATTACAAACCGAAATCTTGTGCAATAATTTTGCCATAACGTGAAATCTTTCGAAATTATCAATTATGCAATATTACGAAATACATAAGTAATAAATTACGCAATATTACGAAAACTATTTTGAAATAATTTGCAACCATGCGAAATAAACAGACATAAAATAGTAATATAAATAATGAAATTTTATATTAAATATATGAAAATGGTAAATTCGCACTATTTTAATTATATTGAATAGAATTGATTTAATTCGAAATGGTTTGAAATTTTTAAATAAAAAGCATATTATATATATGAAAATTTCTTAATTTACACTAGGTGTATATATACACATACTAATTTTTAATTTACGAATTTGTTTAACATATAAATTATAAACGAAAAATTAGTATAGCTTGAGGTTAGGGTGAGGGTAGCTTTAGGGTTAGATGAGGTTATAGTTTATACTAAAATTTTGTAAGGAATATTTTTTGTTAGAACCCCAAAAGCTATTATATAATTAGGATTTTGAGATATCAATATATGTGTATATATACACATGGTGTACAAATAGCAATCATCTATATATATATATATTTTAAAATTAAAATTTATAATTTATTCACAGTAATTCGAATTAATTAAAAATACCAAATTTATTCACTAAATTTTATTTATTTTATTTAAAAATATTACATATAAAATATATAAAAAAAAAATTCTTGATAATCCTAAATTAGAAATATATAAAAAAAAAAAACACAGCATTATTCATATATAAAGAAACAAACCAAAAAACTTTTACTTATCAGTATCCGTATTTTTCTCATATTCATCTGTATTTTTCTCATTAACTTCATCATCCGGTTCATTTTCGGCTTCTTGGACTTCTTCCGCATCTAAATCAACAACTTTGGTAATTTTGAGTATAAATATTAAAATCGCAACTATTCGCATTATATTGCTATAATGCCAATTAGATAAAGTTTTAATTTGCAAATTATTTACTGACTCTTGGTCTTTTATTAATCTAAATATAAAATAATTTACTAATATTAAATTGTTTCAAGTTATTTCATATTAATTCATATTAATTTATAAATTATA